>JADLZK010000135.1:0-131377 GCA_015847255.1 Hyparrhenia diplandra
CTATGCTGTTAGTGTATGGCTACTGAGTCTTGAGTAATGAAGCACACAAAGTCAGCACTAGGCTTACTTTATGGATAACATGTCTTATATAGTATCGGACATAGGATCATCCAACAAACAGCAGGATCCAGTTTAAGAACTGATCTGACTATACATCTATACAAAAGGCTTAGGATACACCAACAGAAAGTATTACTTCTTCCTGTGGTAGTTGTCGTAGGTTGCAGCTTATGTGCTATGATTGCTGGATTGTTCTCTCTTTTGTCATAGTTTCACTTTGAAAACTGGGTGCAGGTATGAAAGTGGTGATCGGCTAAGTCCTGAACATGAGAAGGCGATTCTGGAACGTTTGCTTCCATACCATCCAGAATATGATAAGAAAATTGGATGTGGTATTGACTACATCACGGTATGTTATCCTTGGAAATGGACCGAATAAACTACTCTAGTTTGTTATCTTCAAGAAGTGGAGAGTTAAAGAAATATAAACATGCACAGCTGTCAATATCTTATTGTTACTGAGTTTTGAGCTTGAACTCCCAGTCCCATTCAATTGTATGTCAACTTTATGTTGTGACGTGTCAAGGACTTAACCACGATATAATCACAAGATGCAGCAAATATCTGAGTTTTTATGTTCTGAACAGACATTTCCCTTACTTTTTGAGAAAATTCGAATAGTTTGTTTGGTTGACTAGAGTTTGCTACACTAGTGAATGGTTAGCCCTGAAATTCATATGGCAGTTTTGTTTCAATCATATCGAATGCTATTGGTGCCTTGGTGGGTGATACCTTAGTTCATCTGACTTATTTGGGAACTAACGTTTTGTATCATTTTGCAGGTAGGATTACATCCAGAATTCGAGAACTCAAGGTGTTTATTCATAGTTAGGAAAGATGGTGAGCAAGTTGATTTTTCATTCTGGAAGTGCGTCAAAGGTCTCATCCGACAAAAGTACCCCATGTATGCGGACAGTTTCATTCTCAGGCATTTCCGCAGGAGACAAGATTACTGAAGTAGTTGTTCGTATGGTTGTTTCAGTGTAATAATATTTCAATGATAGTATTGATTTTGTCCAGGCCTTTAATATCATATATGCGATTTTTACAGTTGTTCAAATCCACGTGGAGTGTTCCTTTAACCATCTTATTCCACGCAACATAAATGGATATATATAGGTTCATCAATTGCAGATGAAATTGTAGTGCTCATTAAGTTACTAGCGTTTTGAAACACTCAGGAGCCTGTTTTTATTTTTTTCCCCTTTTGCTTAATGTGCGAATGACATTTAGAGTTTTAGATTAGACTACAGAATATATACTCTCTCCGTTTTAAATATATATGACATCAATGACAATCAATCTAATTAGTTTGTTGAATTAACTGGCATGGTTCGGCGTGACAATATGTAGTCTCAGAACAATCCAGTTTTCTATCAAAGTATTTGTTCAGTGAGGCCTTGAGGGGAAAACATAGGTATTTGTTGTGCAGTTATTTGTTGAACTAACTGGCATGGTTCAGCGTGCGTACCATGTTTTAGATCAAGGCCTTACTGAAGTTTTGGCACCAGGCACCAGCTCCAGCGGTGGTCGTGTTGCCAAATCCATTAATATTTGGTAAGACAAGCATGGTACTTTTATGGCGCATAATGATCGTGTCAATTCCTTAAGGCCCCATCATCTAGAAGATGTTTTTTTTTACAGGACGCAATCCAAAAAATAGATCAATTTTACATGAAAAACACAGGAACTAGGAAACTTCCCACACAACACATGGTGCTCAGCCTGCGACTTTCGAAACTATTTCGTCTTTTCTGAAGGAGAAACAGCAGCAGCGCACTTGCATGCTGGCAATTTCTCGCCCGAATACAGCCATCAGGACGCTTTCATCACAATCCAAAAATACGTACGAAAACGAGTGTGTTTGCTACGCACAGCCTGCGGGCTCGTGGCCGAGACGCGCCCCTCGGGCCGGGAAGGTTCGGCGTCGTCCAAGAGGCGCCCCTGCCCGCCCAGCTGTCTGGCACGATGGATGGGCAATGGGCATGTCGCCCTTGCGCGCGCATCAAGGACAAAAAGCCGCCCGCCCGGCCGCGGCGTGTGGCCTCCAAACGTGCTGTTGGCCACTGGTGCCACCAAGCCACGCTGCCGTCTCGGCACCATTGATCCGGTGAGGATCCTGGTTCGTCCGTACTGTACCACCGCGGCCCAATCCGACCAGAACCAGAAGAACGCAGCAGGAGCTAATTAGAGCGAAGCCAGTGCACGGCAGTGCGGCACGCCTCGCCGCGCGTCTCGCCGATGAGCGACACTGACCCTTTGGGCCGCTCATGGGGCGCCTTGCACTGCCCTGCCGGTGTATCTATGTACTAGATAGACCTTGCAAGCATGTTTATCACGGGTTCGTGTATGTGGCCTCGGTGTGATTGGTCAGCTACGCTTTTTAATTTAACTAATCCACAGGCTCTTGCTCGTGGCCCCTTGCCTGCCGTACGTACGTGAGTTGCTGCCGCGAGATTACCAAACTGTCCGGCTCTTGGCGGGGGATGTTTGGGTGGGATGGAACGACGCCTCCTCTGATTTAGCAAATATATAAGCAAGCAGCTGCTGAAAACCGGGGCGGCGCTTTTCTGCCTCTTCCATCAGCTCGTCCAGAACCTTTGGTTTGGTGGTTACGGGGGTCTCACTTGCTAAGGGCGTTCCACCTACCAGAGTAGCTTATAGTAATCTATATCATAATTTTTTCTAGGTGGAAAGAGAAGACGGAAAAGACTGTATCTTATATCTACTCCTATCTCGCTAAAAAAAATGAGATAGTACATAGGCCTGCTAAGACTGAGAAAAAGAGAGAAAATGTATACTAAAATATTATTTACATGTGAGGTCCACATGATGAAGTAAAAATGACATGTCTCTTATAAGCTAGCAGTTGACTCAACTGTTGGGACACCTTAAGAGGTAAAATTCTATCAACTTTGTACATAAAAGAAAATATCAATATTTATACTTCATAGTCCCAATAAAAAACTTTACAAGTGGTCGTAGCGACAGTTATCTATCGATAGAGAGAGCGCTTGATCTAAATGTGATAATATGTAGTCTCCACAAAAATTTTGGGCCTGTTTAGTTACAAACAGTCCTAGGACTACTTTTGAAAAAAAAAAAACTCTACAAAAGATATTTCTAGTGACTTTTACCAAAAAATTCTTAAAAAAAAGTCCTACAATGTTTGATTTTTTTTAACGCAACCTATAATGTTTGATTTGCTAGGGACTTTTTTAGTCTCAGACTCTCAGCAAACTAAATGGTACGAGAACGAGAACCCAACAACACCTTAGTTGTCCAGAGGCATATAATACTTGAAAAATGGTGCACTGTCCTTAACGTAGCTTATGTCAACGAGATAGCAGTACGGGTGTCTGACTGAGTGAGTACCTTACAAAGAAAAACTAGCTTTAGGGCAAAGAAGAGTCAGGAAAAAAAAAACATGAATATAACACATGCTATGGGAGCTGAGAGCCCGTTCGGTGGCTGCCTGCCTCTGCCTGCATCCCTTTTGAACTCCCCCAAGAGCCAATAACCAGCGTGGCGCGCCCCTCCCGCCCCACAATAAACAACCACACACTCGCCACCCATGGCCATCACCACAGCACAGGCACAGCAGCAGCAGCACCGCCACCGCCACCGCCACCGCTACCAGCAACCATGGCTTCCTCAGCGTCCCTGCAGCGTTTCCTCCCACCCTCCCCGCACGCTGCGCCGGCGTCGTCGTCGTCCTGGCGCCGCACCGGCCGCGCCCGAGCGGCCGTCTCCATGCCATCATCGTCTCCGCCGGCGACGGGGAAGTCCCGCAGAGCGGCTGGAGCCGAGGGTCGAGGAGCGGGAAGCCGGGTACTGGGTTCTCAAGGAGAAGTACCGGACCGGGCTGAACCTGCAGGAGAAGGTGAAGCTGGAGAAGGAGCCGATGGGTCTGTTCATGGATGACGGCATCAAGGACCTCGCCAAGATCCCCATGGAGGAGATCGACGCCGCCAAGCTCACCAAGGACGACGTCGACGTCCGGCTTAAGTGGCTTGGACTCTTCCACCGCCGCAAGCACCAGTGTACGTCCACTCTCTCTGCGCCTCTGCAATGCTAGTTTACGTACTTGGAAAGCTCGATTTCAGATTATTCTGTTCTTGATGCACTTCACTCTTCACGTACTGTATTAGTTATAGATGATGATTGCGCAGCGTCGTCTCCGAGGTACAATGTTCGTCAATCATTGCTTACAGATTAGAGATCGCTTCTGGTGGATAATGGCGCACTACACATCACTGCTCTATAGACAGTCTGCACGTTCGATGCTTCCATTTGATCATTTTGGCGCGCTCATGTTACTTTTGGGCTCTGTTCTGGAATCTGAATCTTGTTTGCTTACCATTCAGAGCTGATTATTGCATATTTTATTACACCAAGTTTTGCAAAGTGGTTATTTGTGAGCCTTGTAGTCGGATGCAGATAATTTCTGTGTCCTAAAATCAATACAGCTTGGACTTTTAGTACTGTGTGTCTATGTCTTGTTGGCACCAAGAGGTTCAGGTTGGTACTGAAAAGGTAAAAGTAGTTGCCAAAGGTCTGTATACACACCTGAAAAGCCAAAGGTCAGGCATCCCAGTTGTGCAAACTGCAAAGGAAATGCAACGCTCAGCACTACTAGTAGATTCCTGATTCGTCATGCTTTTCCTTGATGAATTCGTCAGGCCTGCTCCGGAACTCTGTAGAAGACTTTCGTTTGTTTGTGGTAAATTTTCCTTGATGAATTGGTGAAACTTGATGTTATCTAGAAACTTTCGCTAAACGCCTTATGTTATCAAATGTGACACACAAAAGCTTGTTTATAGTAGTAGCTTTTATAGATAACGAATATACCTGCGTCACATTAACGATTTTTCATGCTTTCTGTTATCCCGAACCAGAGGTTTCAGTTTCGTTCTTTCTTGGACCATCCGTTCATGGTCCTACCGAGGATGGAGACGTCTCGGATTGGGTTTGAGCCTGAGACCGTGGCTGAGTGTATGCGTGGTGAAATTTAAACCATTTTTACAAATTAATTTGTTTTTGTGTGTTGCATAATTGACTAGCTAGTGTACCAATGAAAAAAAATTTTGGCCCCCCCTTTTATTTCCTCGCCAGTTCCGCCACTACTGAGACGAAATGCAGATGTGGTAACTAACGACCCCTCCACTGTGCTGCTGCAGACGGGCGGTTCATGATGCGGCTGAAGCTGCCTAACGGCGTGACGACGAGCGAGCAGACGCGGTACCTGGCGAGCGTGATCGAGGCGTACGGCGCGGACGGGTGCGCGGACGTGACGACCCGGCAGAACTGGCAGATCCGCGGGGTGACGCTCCCGGACGTTCCGGCCATCCTGGACGGCCTCCGCGCCGTCGGCCTCACCAGCCTGCAGAGCGGCATGGACAACGTGCGCAACCCCGTGGGCAACCCGCTCGCCGGCGTCGACCCACACGAGATCGTCGACACGCGCCCCTACACCAACCTGCTCTCCTCCTACATCACCAACAACTCCCAGGGGAACCCCACCATCACCAACCTGTCAGTAGTGTCTGCGTTTCTCTTCTTTGCGTTGATTGATTTTACACTGTAGTGTCACCAATCTGACACGCTGTTGCCGCTAAGTAACCGCAGGCCGAGGAAATGGAACGTCTGCGTCATCGGCTCGCACGACCTGTACGAGCACCCGCACATCAACGACCTCGCCTACATGCCGGCCGTCAAGGACGGCAAGTTCGGCTTCAACCTTCTGGTGGGTGGGTTCATCAGCCCCAAGAGGTGGGCTGAGGCCTTGCCGCTCGACGCCTGGGTCGCCGGGGACGACGTCGTCCCAGTGTGCAAGGCCATTCTCGAGGCCTACAGGGACCTCGGCTTCAGGGGCAACCGGCAGAAGACGCGCATGATGTGGCTCATCGACGAACTCGTAAGTTAATTTCGTCATCTTATTCAGTTAGACAATACTAATGCTGGCCACGTGTCGGCTGCTCGATAACAAAGAAGAACAACCGTGCAGGGGATGGAGGTGTTCCGGTCGGAGGTGGAGAAGAGGATGCCCAACGGGGTGCTGGAGCGCGCCGCGCCGGAGGACCTGATCGACAAGACGTGGCAGCGGCGGGACTACCTCGGCGTGCACCCGCAGAAGCAGGAAGGCCTGTCGTACGTGGGCCTGCACGTGCCCGTAGGCCGGCTGCAGGCCGCAGACATGTTCGAGCTCGCGCGCCTCGCCGACGAGTACGGCACCGGCGAGCTCCGGCTCACGGTGGAGCAGAACATCGTGCTCCCCAACGTGAGAAACGAGAGGGTCGACGCGCTGCTCGCGGAGCCGCTGCTGCAGCAGCGTCTGTCGCCGCAGCCGTCGCTGCTGCTCAGGGGGCTGGTGGCGTGCACGGGCAACCAGTTCTGCGGGCAGGCCATCATCGAGACCAAGGCGCGGGCGCTGCAGGTGACGCGGGAGGTGGAGCAGCGCGTGGCCGTGCCGCGGCCCGTGCGGATGCACTGGACCGGCTGCCCCAACAGCTGCGGCCAGGTGCAGGTGGCGGACATCGGCTTCATGGGCTGCCTCACCAAGGACAGCGACGGCAAGATCGTCGAGGCCGCCGACATCTTCGTGGGCGGCCGCGTCGGCAGCGACTCGCACCTGGCGGACGTGTACAAGAAGTCCGTGCCGTGCAAGGACCTGGTGCCCATCGTGGCCGACCTCCTGGTGGAGCGGTTCGGGGCCGTGCCCAGGGAGAGGGAGGAGGATGAGGAGTAGAGCAGTGGTCAGTGGAGCACCGAGTCCCGGCCGGTGACCATCGACATTCCTTGTTGTAAAGTAGACGCTGCCTTCTTCCATGGCATTGTTTTCGTATTGTCGTAGCAAAAAATTGTCCAATTCACGAGTTACAGAGAATGCCGATAAATAAATACCGCTTTGGTTATTGTCCATTATCCTCACGCGGTCGTCGGTCACCATCACAGCAAGAAACGGTGAATATTTGGAAAGAACGCAATCGAAGAACCTTTCAGGAAGTCGAGAGAACCCGGACCAAGGGTTCGATGAATCTAAGATTTTGGGGTTGATGACGCAGGCTTGCGGACGTCCAGTAGTTTCATAATAGAGTCTAATGTTTTAATGTGTTTGTGTTCTCTAGTTCCTAATGTAGTAAGAGGATTAAAACATTGGTAACGCCCTTATAGGACATTGCAGAGATCAAATAACTAATTTTTCAAAAAAAAAAAAAAAAAAAAGAACATTGCAAGTAAAATGAAAGGGTCAGAGCATGTAACACCCAAGTGTTCAGAGGATCAACTAAATGGGGTAAAATGCAAACCGTTTCACAAAACCTGAGGTTGTTTCACAATAGATAGATGTGCTCCAGTAGGAAACACGAGAGGGATACAGAGACTGTTTCCCATTCTAATGGCTTGCTTTGGTTGATAGATTTCTCTGTAGAGGAGGTTACTTGACTAAGGCTATCTCCAACAGCTGGTGGGGTAGCCAACTTATCACCAAGTCAAGTTAGGTTTCATAGGATGATCTTTTAGGTGCCACACAAGCACACTAGAACATTGATGAACACTCTGTCACAGGGACAAAGTCATTTCTGTCCAGGGCATAGTTCAACCCTATTGTTCGGTATATACTCATTGGTGGAGTGTGTCATATAATCCGAAGGAGACTTAGTGACTTCATGGTGGATCATCAGATCAGACGACCCTAGGTTGACTACATAACAAGTTTAACCATTTATCATTGGTGCAACGTATGACCAGGTATGGTTGTGCGGCACATCAGTGTATCACACCATGGGGAATAATCTGGTATATGATCCAATTAGTCATTGCAGGAATCAGCCATGTTTAAACAGATAATACTTAATCTCGAATACAGGTTGTAGCTGTCCCGTATTTATTACAAGTAAGCTAGGAAAAATGCAGGTACAATCTGCTAAAACTCTTGGTGCCGTAGTACGAGGCACATATTTGGTTCAGTTCTTTTTTCTCCCAGACGGCGTAGCCATTGCCGAGCACTACGACCTGGAAGCCTCCTGGGATGAGATGCGAACAATCGAATCTTGGTCCGACCTTCACGATGACATTGCCGTCGATCTCAGCGAGGTACAGGTCCGCGTCGGTTTGATGATGCGCAGCTTGCTGTCCGGCTGGATCCCGTGGCGGTTCCTGATGGACACTAGCTGCGCGATCTCATTCTTGAGGCCCTGAGTCGAAGAAATGATCGTAGAACTGTGGAAGCAGAAATATATATAATCACA
The DNA here is from genome assembly GCA_015847255.1 of Hyparrhenia diplandra. Taxonomy (NCBI): domain Eukaryota; kingdom Viridiplantae; phylum Streptophyta; class Magnoliopsida; order Poales; family Poaceae; genus Hyparrhenia; species Hyparrhenia diplandra. The sequence goes on from JADLZK010000135.1 coordinate 8,310, forward strand.
ATTTTGTTTCTTGAGTTCATCAATCATGCTCGAAAATTTATAGCTTTTCAGAACAGAAGTCAAGAACTCACGATGCATGGGTTCCCCGGGTGTGTGAGGATGTAGGCGTAGCCCTGCATGACCTTGTCGGCGGGGAAAGGCCACATCTGCTGCGTCGAGCCAGTGTCGTGGTTGTCGACGAAGGTGACGGCCTTAGCCGGCCACCACCCAATCATGCCTGGGCCTTTGCCGTCGGCGCCGCGCAGGCGCCACAAGCTCGCCATTGACGGCGACGTTGAGAATACCCTTGGTGGTGAAGTCGAACGTCGTGGCCGGGCTGGACCTGCCGCCCACATGGTCGACCCAGTTCACCAGTTCCTGCCGGTGCGCGTTCTGGTCATTCAAAGGCTTGCCGTCGCCGCCGTAGGCCAGCGAGCTCCATAGCTCGGCGACGGCGAACGAGGGCTTGGTGTTGTCGATATAGATCTTGGCAATTTCAGCGGAGTAGCCCTTGGCGAAGTCGAGGCGCCACGCGTCGAAGCCGATGTCCGTCTTGAGCCAGTTGAGCCAACCGATGAGCTCGCGCTGGACGCGCTTGTTGAGATGGTCGATGTCCGGTGCGCCGGGAAAGTCCAGGCCGGTGTCGGGGTTCCCCGTTCCGTCGGAGTACGCCTTGTCGTCGCTGCAGATCATGTGGGGACCCCAGTCGAGGCGGGAGTCCGGCGTGCCGCCCTCGAAGAGGCAGTAGATGCCGCGGCCGTCCTTGTGCTCCGCCGTGCGGTGGTTGATGACGATGTCGGCGATGACCTTGACGCCCTTGTTGTGGAACGCTTTGATCAGGGACTTGAGCTGCGCCTTGTTGCCGTATTTGGACGCGTCAAGATCGTACAGGCGCCCGGGCAGGTAGCCTGTGCACGTAACCAGCGAGCGATGGAGACGACCAGTAGGCACGCACAGGTTAGCTCACGCAGGACAGTGAAGCTGAAGCAATGCAGTGGTGGGATGGGTGTTAGAGAGTAGAGGAGAAAGCAAATTAACACCTTGCTCCGCGACAGAATGGGACGCCGGAGGGAGCCAGACGTGGGTGATGCCGGCCTCGGCGATGTCGTCCACCTTGCCCATCAGGAATTTGTACCATCCCCGTTCTGCTTCCAGGATTCCCAGTTGAAGCCCTGACGCAACCACGCATGCACAAAATTTTCACAGCCTGACCACTACGATCGGCGATCGAGAAAGAGCGTTACGGTACCAAACGAAAAGCAGAGAGTTTGTGGTATATTATACTTCCTGTCATATTTGATGTGTCAATCTCATTTCTCCAGAAATCAAATGTACCCAATTTTAACCAAATATATACAAACAATATCAATATTTAGGATATATAAGTACTATTATAAGATATATCTTTAAATTTATTTTTATAATTAACTAATTCAAAGATTTAAATGTTAATACCATATTTTCTACAAATTTGATAATTTTTTTCTTTAAAAAGTTATGGCAATACAAATACCAAAAAAAGACAGACAAAAAAAGAGCAGAAAAATGTATGCTATTTATTTAGTGTAGACGTCGATGTTGATGTTGCTACCTGAAACAGGACTTGGCCAAGTGCTAAATTGAAGGAAAGTCCAAGAAGTATGAGGAAGAAGCGCATGCACAAGCTTGTGCTCGCCATGTGTACCCTCACTATTTCGTTCACTTTCAAGAGTTCAAGGTGCTTGACTTCCTGGAACTAGGTGAGGCGTGGGAGCATCAAGTGTGACTGGTCTTTATTCATAGGCGAATGTGAGGAGAAGTTCGAGCGTTCAACTTACATGTCCTTCTGGATTTTTAACGTGATATTGCTTCGCACTACAAACAACATGTGATACTTCCTGACATTTTATTGGTCACTGGTTTTGGGTGTAGTTTATTGCTTTTTCTAGTATATTTTGCATCTTTCCTAGTAGTTTATCAAATTGGCAGCAAATTAATTATGCACAGTAATGGTACACAGGTATTCATATATACTAGAAATAGTTAGAAACTCTGAAGGGTAGTCCCAACTCAGAAACTAGGGTGTTTTTATGTTTATTAATTAGAGTGTCAACTAAACATGACAATGATTGACATTGTAATTAAAGAAGAGAGACGAGGAAATAGTTTCTTAGATAAGAAACTTTGTCTAAATGAGAACCAAAATAGAAAGAGTTGTGATAGGTACATGATGGTGAGAAAAGACACATGATTGGATAAAATTTTGTTTTGAAGAAACTATTCATTAGTACATACATGTTTTAGTAAGTATAGAAACTAATCCCTTCATTCCAAACTGTAAATCACTATGGTTTTTTTTTTTGTATGCATAGCATTTTATTATATACAAAAAATATAATCTATGGTCTCTATAATCTATATCAAAATGTGGCAAAAAATAGTTAGAGTAAATTTTTTTGATGGTCCTCGAACTTGTCCCGAGTTCTCGTCTACATCCCGGTGCTTTCAAATTGCATATTTAGCCTCCTAAAACTTCTCCCAAATTCTCCAGTAATTTTATTTTTATATTGCACACTCGTGTCACTAAAGTTGTTTTATTATATCATTATGTTCATCTAGACTCACATCACCATCCTGAGCATCCTCTCACCTCACCACGCCACACGTGTCTGTCTTTCCCCCGCATAGCCACATTGCCCTACTACCATGCATCTGCCAATGTTGCATCATCGATTTGGTGCCACACACTAGGCCATGTTTGAGGCCACCTAGTAAATTTACTTTAAAAATTATGTAGAAGCCAGAATGACTTCTAATTTAGAACGAAGGAAATATCGCATGAGATTCTAAGCTGAAGCTACCCTCATAAAACTATTGGGAAAGTCATTAGTGTTGTAGTGTTGGCATTTGGAAGTGGGTAGGTGCAGATTTACTTCATTACTGGCCATAGGAAATTCATAACTATGTAGTGGAATACTACTTGCTCAATCAATATTCAAGTGTGTCCTGACCCCTAAATCAAACTATGCTAATTTTGAACATTAACATCTTGAAATTCATACTCACAAAAAAAATCTTAAAATTTTGTAAAGATAAAAAACCATAATATTGATTTTTGTTAGATTCATTAGGAAACTACATGTATAGGCCTTCTCATTTAAGATGTTGCTAGCTAAAGTTAGAAAAGACTGACTTGGAACAACATTAAATTAAACATACTTACATTTATTTTACCATAGGAAATGCTAGAGCTAAATGGTTCCACACTATTGTAAATCATTAATTATATTTCAGCCAATCTGGCCATTTATGATGTCAAAAAATAAACATATAAGATGAGTTTGTAACTGTTTTCAGTCAAGTATTATGTCCTCTGCGCTCAAATGTCAAAGGGGACGTAGCTCATATGGTAGAGCGCTCGCTTCGCATGCGAGAGGCACGGGGTTCGATTCCCCGCGTCTCCAATTGTTCGAGTGTTTCTTTTGCTGATCCAGTTCTGCATTCTAGCCTCTCTCTCTCTCTATTTTTTTTAATGTCTCTCTTCCTTTGGATATGCAAGCTCAGCATGATTACAACAACATACTTTTCTCCGATTGTATGATGATAAAAGACCTGATATATGCTTGTTATACATAGTAGGGCATCAAAACTACTCTCAGTTAGTCTGTTTTGAAGGGGAAAAAAACTATTTATGCTAGTTCTACAGAGTTTGTACAGCATCTCACAACTTATCAGCCAACCATGGCCACCGGCTTGGTAACGGACTCTGCTTATACAGAAGCATGAGCAACAAGCAGGGAAAGGTGCTTTTGGCGGATCCAGAACGGATGCGGAGAGCTGCAACCGCAAGGCAAAGCTTGGAGTATTCCTTGGAGTACGAACCAGCTAGTTTAAATCCGGGTGAAACATGCTGCGGGCTACCTTATCCTCGTCAAGAAATCGACGTGGATCACTTATGGTTCTCGAACGAATACAGCTTCGCCTTCGATCAGTTAGGGTTGTCGATCAGTTAGAGTTGTCGATCAGTGGTTCAGGTTCAGGCTTTCTTGCTGGAAGTTGCTGGACTCGAATCTCATACTAGGTCCTAGAGTTATCCGCTTCGAGAGAGTAGCCATATCTTGAAACGAACCTGTAAATACATTCTCCTGCAGTAGATCGAAGCAGAATACAGCCTGCAGCACGTACGCGTCCATGGTTTCCTTCTTCAGTTGTGCACGAAACGTTGCATCAGCATTTCTATGTTGATCTTGGTCTTGGCTTTGAGGGATGCAAATATCTGAACACTGGATTTTTCTTCAGTGACACTAGTAACTGTAAATGACCTCCGAAGGCAAGCGGCAAGCCTGAACGTTCGTGTCGTCTCTGCAGATTTTCTGTCGTAACTCGCCATCGATTCACGATCTTTATGTAAAAACCCGGCATCTTCGCAAACGCCATGCCTTTCGCGGTTGCTGATGATTTTTTTCTAAGCCACCGGTAGTCGACAGGACCCTGTCGGCTGCCGGGTTGCCGATAGGATCGTGTCTTCGTTGCTGTTTGTCTGGTTGTCTTCCAATCGATCGGTTGCGCGGACGCAGTTCCGCGGCGGCGTGGTTTTTCTTCAGGATTGCTCACGTCCGTTACCGAACCGCATCAGGGGTAACAGAAAAACGTCTTGACCGGGGCTGCTTTTCGAGGGCTCCACCGTCATTGGTCGTTAAATCGCCTATGGATGGGCTCACCGGCCGATGACAAGCTCCGGCGGCGGCCGGCCGGCTGGTTATAAATGCACTGTGCGAAAGCAACGCTCGAGCTCAGGCACACAAGGCATGCATGCTCGCCTATAAATACTCGGCCGGCCAGTTCCACCGTCCATCTCCATCCAGCCATCTCCTCCAGTTCATAAGCACACCTGCAGCGGCGCAGAGCTGAAGAACATGGCGGGCAAGCGCTTGCCTTTGGCCCTGTTCATCGTCCTTCTGGGCCTGTCTTCCAATTTAGCCGCCGGGCAGATCCTATTCCAGGTAAGTTTGTCTCACTCATCAGTCATCACACATCAGTTTTTCGAGTTCCACGGACCACTGAGCTTGAGTTTTCGTGCCACCTTCCACCAGGGCTTCAACTGGGAGTCGTGGAAGCAGAACGGAGGATGGTACAACTTCCTGATGGGCAAGGTGGACGACATCGCCGAGGCCGGCATCACCCACGTCTGGCTCCCTCCGGCGTCCCATTCTCTCGCCGAGCAAGGTGTTTGCTTTCTCCTCTACTTTGTAACTCCCACACCACTGCGTACGTCGGCGTGCTTCACTGAATTGCGTGTGTACTAAACCTGTTGTGTCTACTGCACGTCTCCTTCGTGCGTGTGGTTACGTGCACAGGCTACCTGCCGGGACGCCTGTACGATCTTGACGCGTCCAAGTACGGCAACGAGGCGGAGCTCAAGTCCCTGATCGAGGCGTTCCACAACAAGGGCGTCAAGGTGATCGCCGACATCGTCATCAACCACCGCACGGCGGAGCACCAGGACGGCCGCGGCATCTACTGCCTCTTCGAGGGCGGCACGCCGGACTCCCGCCTCGACTGGGGGCCCCACATGATCTGCAGCGACGACAGGGCGTACTCCGACGGAACGGGGAACCCGGACACCGGCGCGGACTTCGGCGGCGCACCGGACATCGACCACCTCAACAAGCGCGTCCAGCAAGAGCTCATCGGCTGGCTCAACTGGCTCAAGACGGACATCGGCTTCGACGCGTGGCGCCTCGACTTCGCCAAGGGCTACTCCGCCGACGTCGCCAAGATCTACATCGACAACACCGAGCCCTGCTTCGCCGTCGCCGAGATATGGACCTCGCTGGCCTACGGCGGCGACGGCAAGCCTTTCTACGACCAGAACGCGCACCGGCAGGAGCTGGTGAACTGGCTGGACACTGTGGGCGGCAAGGCGAGCCCGGCCACGGCGTTCGACTTCACCACCAAGGGCATCCTCAACGTCGCCGTCGATGGCGAGCTGTGGCGGCTGCGCGCCGCCGACGGAAAGGCGCCCGGCCTGATCGGGTGGTGGCCGGCCAAGGCCGTCACCTTCGTCGACAACCACGACACTGGCTCCACGCAGCACATGTGGCCATTCCCCGCCGACAAGGTCATGCAGGGCTACGCCTACATCCTCACGCACCCCGGGAACCCATCCATCGTGAGTCCTTCTTGACCTCTGAAAACCTGTAAATTTCCGAGCGAGATCGTGGTGAAAATTTGTGATTTCTGCTTCCCCAGTTCTACGATCATTTGTTCGACTGGGGCCTCAAGAACGAGATCGCGCACCTGGTGTCCATCAGGAACCGCCACGGGATCCAGGCGGAGAGCGAGCTGCGCATCATCGAGGCCGACGCCGACCTCTACCTCGCTGAGATCGACGGCAAGGTCATCGTGAAGATTGGATCAAGATACAACTGTGACCAGTTCATCCCAGCAGGCTTCCAGGTCACGGCGCACGGAGATGGCTATGCCGTCTGGGAGAAAAACTGAGGCAAATTTGTGCTTCGTCCGGCACGAAGAGTTTTAGCAGATTTGACCTGCATTTTTCTTAGCTTATTATATGCTCCTAATACGGGATAACTACAACCTTTTATATTCGAGATTATAAAAGAGGATGAGTTGTATGGTCTGAAGTACATCTATCTAATTTGGAGGAATAATAATGGCACAAAATAACTTTGTTCAATGAATATGTTGGGTGGAGTCTTCGTTCTTTGTACTGCATCACCAATAGCCAATAGTTGTGACAGAAAAAAAAACATGGCAACTTTGTTTGAACTTTAATCTTCAATCAAAAAAAACATGTCGCGAAAAAAAAAAAAAACATGTTCCATGAAACGAAAGAATGTAAAAAATTCTGTTAGTAGGTGGTGATGTGATTGTTGTCAATCGCATATGTTAGGTTAGTTACTTAGTACTCACGGTATGATAGTCGCTCCTAAGATCATCTCCAATATTTTTTAAAAAAATCCAAAAATTGTGATTTAGGATGCTCCAAAGGATTTTTGGAAACAGAAAAAAAAAACTTCTTCAAGGCCGGGTTCCCATTGTTGGATCCAAAAAATTGTGATTTAGGATGCTCCAAAGGATTATTGACAAAAAAAAAAAAATAGGATGCATATGTGAGGGATATGCATGAGGACGGAGTTAGAGAAGAATTTTATGCAGGGTACAAAAACACAAGCTCGAAATGATTTTTTTTTGGAAATGAGTTGTTAGAGACCACCTTTTTCACCCCTATGCGCCAAAACAGGTGATTCGGACTTCCGAGCCCATGCTCGAAGTCAAAAAAAAAAAAAAAAAAACGGAAGTGATCCTGGGAAAATTCAAGAAAAGGGTGCGAAAGCACCAGAATTTAAAACCCCCGGTGGGTAGCGCCCCCTACTATTTTCGGAAATGATTTGTTAGAGACCACCTTTTTCACCTATGCGCCAAAGGCCCAAAACTGGTGATTCGGACGAGCCCATATGATTCGGAGGCCTTTTTTCCCCTATTTTGACAGATAATGCTAAACAATGCAAAAGCATTGTGTGACTAGGATTAAAAAAAAAATGGCTCGTTTTTTTTTAGATTAATTTATGGCTCGTTGACTCGCTCGTAGCCAACTAGGCTCATTTTTTTTTTTTTGAAATGGGCCAATCCAAAGTAATAGAACAAGCCGAACTGAGACGGAAGGCCCAAAGAACAACCATCAACTTTGTTAGCCCAACTAGACGCATCCTCACCCTCAACCTCAACCCTAGCTTTGGAAACAGCATATCTCTTTTTTCTCTTGTTCTGCAATACCACCTTCACTTCGTCCTTATTACGTGAAATTTGACACTAGCACTGAAGCACTAAATTTGGTTTGCTTGTGATAATTGTTTTTCATGATTTAACTAGGCTCAAAAGATTTATCTCGCAAAATATATTCAAACTGTGTAATCAATTATTTTATTTACTTACATTTGATACTCCATGCATGAGGCAAAAAGAATTGATGTGACAAAGTTTGGAGTTCTAAAGTTTGGAACTAAACACAACCTTAAAAAAAGAGTTAGGCACATCAAACCTACAAAATTGAGCTTTTGATAAGGATCCAACGAGAAGAGTTGCAGGGATTGCGGTATCAAATTTTTTCATTCGAAAGTATATATTAGAAAAGACATGTCGATTTGAGATCATTGGCACTTTGGCACACAATATATCGGGTCCTGATTGTGTGCTTTGCACCAGTTTCGTGTGTATGGATTTTGTGTTTGTGATCTGTTGTGGTTGTGGTTATCTGTGTGTTGTGGCCGCTGCCCCGGGAGGGAAGCCTTGTCAGCGCCACCACCACTATCACTGTTGGGGTAGGTAAAGAGTTTGGAGACTATATCTAGAAGGCATGGAGGAGGGGCGCCGCCGAACCAATGGGACACATGGGAGGGTCGCGGTTGCCGGCAACAAGAGACGAGCCGTCATCGCTTGCCGGTGATTGAGTGGAGTTGGATGGAGGGGGAGCCACCGGAGGTCAATCGAGTGGATTTCTCTTCTTGCTTCATGGATCCACCATCCGAGGTCGGAGTGGCCGCGTCATCTAGGTGGGGGAGGGCCACCATGACCGCCGTCGGGGTGAGGGAAGACGCCGTGGCTGCCGTCCGTGGGGGAAAGGTCGCCGGGTCGTAGGGCCGCCGCTAGTAGCGGGGTCGCATGGATGCCGCCGGTCCACGAGGCAGCCATGGACGCCGCCCGGTGGAATGCAGGAAAGAGAACAAGAGGCAGGAAGCATGAGCTTGAACATGACCGGTGGATATGCAAAATATCAGGCAACTGCCGTGGAGACACATGCTTTTATTTAGATAAAGTTAATAATAAATTAATAAAATGAACGTCCAACTTCATTGATGTCTTGAATGCACTTCTTGAGAGATGGATTTGTTCGATCAGTTGAGTTCATGAGGACTCTTTTGGATCACCGGTCGACATGCTGTTGCTTTTGGATCACCCGGTCGACATGACAAGTTGTTGCTGTCTTGACGAGTCCGAAGCGATCGAGCCGACCTCACGTGACAAGAACACCGCCGCGCCGATCCGAAAACCACTTTAGGCTCGTCGACATCCACGACACGACGTGGACGTGGACGACACGACAACCCGAAGCGAAACGCAGCGCCGGCCCGTGCCGGCCCTCGCGTACTGTGTCGTTAGGTGGGCCGGCTGACCACAACGCGAATACTACATACAAAAATACCCACTTGGGTCGGTATTATCTGGATCCAGTGTAGTATAGTACTAAAAAAACACTTGCGGTCCCGTGGCGTGCCACCGCGAGGTGTGAGTCTGACTTCTCCAATGTGGATGTGGACTGGTTGTTTATTCAGTTCAACGACTGGTCGTCCTGGTCGCTAGCTAGGGACAACTCCAAAGTCCAATGGGTTCCACAATCCACATGTAGTTTCAGCGTCCTGGTCGCTAGCTAGGGACAACTCCAAAGTCCAATGGGTAAACTTGACGTAGATACACACAACAAAGGCATAGACGGGAAATTAAACACTGTACTGTACTCAATAGTAACCAAACATAAACGGTTGGTCTGAATTTCTCTCTATGGTAACTTTCATCTTGTTTGAACACTAAAAATCCATTAGTTCTTGAGTTTATGAGTTGTTGTTTTACACATACTATAGTACCAAAACAACTAAACGTTGAAAGAAAGTAACATCAAAAGTTGTCCACTTTATTTTCTTATAGCAACATCAAATGGTATCTTTCTACAAAAAAAAGGGGTATATTTATTGGTCCAGCACGAAATTAACGTGTGCTCACCTCATGATATGCACTAATCATAAGATAAGAATGCCAAACCTGACACTAAATAATTAATTACGTATGAACCTCCACCACCGTAATCGAAGCCGCTTGCATCCACCTAACCTATCGCCTAATCATATATCTTCGCCGCCCAATTCTATTTCTGATCATCCATCCATTCATATCTTAAACTATCTGCACCCATTCACACCGATGACGAGAAAACGTGCGCCAAAACCCGGGGCGGCACCGCTTGGACTCCGCGTGCCGCGCGTGCCGGTGGGGATTTTTTCACGATATATAAAAGCCCCACAGCACAACACCCTGAGACATCATCATCGCCGCGACCTCGGAGTTCAAGCAACACCTTTTTTCCGCCACTTTTCTCGCGACACCGACGCCACGTCGTCGCACAGCCACCACCCCGCCATGACGCCGAGGCTGGAGCGCGGCGGCGGGTTCCAAGCCCCCAACACCGAGCAGGAGAACTCCCTCTTCCTCCGCGCGCTCATCTCCGTCGTGTCCGGGAACACCGCCGCGTTGCCCATGGATCAGGCGTCAGCGGCCGTAGAGGCTCCCGCTCCCGCTCCAGCGGCGTGCGCTAGGTGCGGCGTGGACGGGTGCCCCGGCAGCGGCTGCGAGCTCGTCGCCGGGTCGAGCAGCAGTGACAGCGACGACGGTGCAGAGTGCTCCGCGTCCGCGAGCCGCGGCACCGGCGGCAGAGGCGTGGGCAAGCGGAGAGGAGGGAGGAGGGGGAGGGTGAGCAACTACAGGGGCGTGCGACGGCGGCCGTGGGGAAAGTGGGCGGCGGAGATCCGCGACCCGCGCCGCGCCGTGCGCAAGTGGCTCGGCACCTTCGACACCGCCGAGGACGCCGCGCGCGCCTACGACGTCGCCGCGGTCGAGTTCCGGGGCCAGCGCGCCAAGCTCAACTTCCCGGCGGACGCTACCGCCGCCGCGGAGCCAGCACCTGCTGCTTCCTGGGCGAGGGCGGCTGTCGAGTCGTCGCACCACCGTCCATTGCCCGATCAGATCAGCCTCCGCGAGAACTGCGGGTCCAACGCCGCGTCGCCGGTGCACGCGGCGCAGGCGCCGACCACGCAGCAGGGAATAGTAAGGCCGGTGGCCAGGAACAGGACATCTGGGACGGCTTGAACGAGATCATGATGATGGATGATGGCAGCTTCTGGTCCATGCCATGACCATGATCCTGCTCCTGCACCTTCGTCCATCCATCTCGGATCTTCCTCTTTGTTTTAGTGCTTTTGTTTATTTTTATTTATGATGAGATTCCATGATTGTTTTTTAGGGAAGAGATTCCATGATCCCCCTCTGAACAGAAAACAATTTAGCTGGCATGCAGACGTAACACGTAAAGAAAGTTTTAGCTAAAGGTGCCCACCAGATTACTGTAGTGTACTAAGTAAATCTGTAACTCGCGTCAGTCACCATTCACCAATCGCTTTCATACGACTTTTACACCGACCTCTGACCACCGTCGCCGTCGTCCTCGTGTCACTATGCGAGTCGATGAGTGGCTATAAACAATCCAGCGTTACCTTTGACCACGGCGCTGCACGGATGCACGTGCACCCACCTCCACCTTCACCGAGAAAGCATGTCCGTGTCCCGACCGATGTAGAATAACGCATGCCAATGCAAGACACCAAGACGTAGAATGATAATTGCGAACGGGCCAAAAACTCCGTTCTGTCACATTTTCGCTGTTGGCAGTTCTACTTATTTAGTAATGTAGTTTACGTTGTTTCACCAACGTGGCAACGTGTACAATCTTCAAGTTTATTATTGTCAAACTATTGGCATGTCCCTCCACATGGAGAATGCCTTTGGAGCTAAGCAAACTAGCCAAAACCAACTACAAGCCCATTGCTCCATCAATTTCGGTTGTTGAAATAAGTGGTGGGGATTGCCTCTTGCAAAACATGAAAGGGAGCAAACCCGAGCCTCCATTCAGCCGAAGCACATTAGAGAGAGTTGTTGTTTCGGAGAGGAGGTAAGAGCGCAGCACAAGAACACCATAACGTGAGAAAAGAGAGGAAGAAGCATAATTAAATCTTCTAGATTCTATGGCTCTAGAGAAGACTTGGTTTTATTGACACGAGACATGTTGAGCTCGTTCTTCACTTAAAGTACTTTGATCTGTTCAGTTGGTTTAAGAATTGGTGGAGCAGAGCACCACATTTTAGAGGTACTTTATCAATTCAGGTCTTCAGAGCAGAGCAGTTGTGGTAGATAATTTGTTTGGGTGGTCAAACGGTGTCCGATTAAGCTAATATTTGGTCAGTGGTCAGGGACTCGTTAATAAACTTTCATATCAAAATTTGTGCATAGTAGAGTTGTAATTTGTGAGATATGAACTGATTACCAAGGAGGGACATAATTTGTGACGTCTCTGTTTGGCTATAATTGTTCCTAATGTTAGAAGGTTGTGGTTGTTGCCAAGTTGTAACTTGATGAATTTGTTACGGCTATTGTAATCTTCTAAATGCTCTATAGAAGACTCATACCCACGATTAATTATACAAGTTTGGTTTGGGATGGACTGGTTGGTCCCGTAGTTTTTACTCCTCACTTTAAGGAGGTTTTCCACGTAAATTATTGATGCATTTCCTCTGGCTCCTAAAAATGACATTAGATAGATTGGACTAGAAGGATCCATTATTCGAAAATTCAAATTCATCTCAACGGATTGGCGTAATTTTTTTTACCGTGTGTACAGCTCCATAATAATAGTGCTTCTTCAAAAGAAAACTTGTCTGTGGTATGTTTCATCACAAGTTGAGAACTTAATTGTACTAACGTACTTTTGTTCTTACACATATTTATCCTAATCCTAACACAAAATAACATAAGGATGCGTTGAGTTATACATTATAATAATAAATAACAATGTAAACGCGCTATATATGCACTGAGGACAGCGGAGCTGCGGATAGCCTAAGCCAGACGGCAACGGGCGAACGGGCAACGCGTAGCACCGCCCGGAAGCAGAGAGCGTGTACGGTGGACCTGGATCAGACTGGCTTCGGTCCTCGGAGTGATATTTTTGTTTTTTATACGCTTATATATACTAATAAACAAAGTGATATTCTTTTGGAAGCAGCTTGACAAAGATAATCAGAGGAAAAATAGTATTGTATATTTTACACAGTACAGGAAATAATACGGAGCACGTACGAGGCCGGTAAGGCACCTACGCGGAAAGCACGTCGGTGCAGACGTCGGCGAAGCCAATCGGTGCAATCAAACAGTTGTTGTCTTAGCTGGATCACCATCAATCACAGTCAGGAGGGTATTGACCTATAAATTCGTTTGTGATTTTTTTTTTTAGAGTTTTCCGGGTGGCGGCTAAGAATATGATTATACATTTTTTTAAAAAAAGTAATTCTAGAATCTCGTGTGTCTTTGCGTACCAATCATTCGTAGTTAATACCACAGGAAGGTATTGCTGCACTACTGCATGACTGTTTTTACCATGTTCTATGGTTACAAATGCTTGTTATCTAGACTAGAGTACCATGTAGATACTGTAATCTAAGAGCAACTATAGTAAAACAAATGGCTAAACTCATGATTTTGCTAAAATCATGCAATAAATCCCAAAAACTCAACAGTCTTTCTATGGTGAGGCTAGATTGCTAGCAGCATATGTAAGCCATATTTAACTTAACAAATAAGCGCACTAGATGACTTGCTATTTCACAAAGCCCGGATATAATGGCTATTACTCTTCTTACTCTTCTTTTTCTTCCCAAAATAGCTAGCTAAATATAGATCGCACAACATGGATATCCCATGTGTTAGAGTTGCTCTAAGCTTTCCAAACATTCTTGAAAAAAAAACGCCAATTTTTTTCGAAAATAAAAGGGGAAAAAAACTAACTAACCAGTCTGACGAACACGGCCCGCCAGAGGCCTATCTGTTGCTTCCAGTCTGGAAAAAGAAGGCAATACCACCAACCTCAACCAGTAGCAGCAGCGCCCGCGCAGTCCACACAGACCACACATAATGTGGCCCAAGTTCTCGTCGCCTTATCAGATTGGAGCCTTGCAAACAACCACAATTTTGCGCTTTTCCTCCCTGGCATCAGCATCAGCATCGCAGCCCTTCAGCCTTTGAACGAAGCAACGAACGCCTCAAATTCCATATCCAGAACCGAGAGCTTTCCTGTCCAATACCCCAGCCAAAAGACAAGATCAAGCACGGAGCAACCATTCCCGGCTGTAGTTTGTCTGGCAAGCAAACATCTCCGGCAGCGAGCTGAGGGTGGGCAGTGGCAGCCATGGCGTCCACTGTAACAGCCGCCAATAGCCATGGAAGCGTCCTGCGTACCCGTGCCGTCCCCTCCAGGCAACTCGCGGGTTGGAGCCGCAGCCGCACGCTGGCCATGCCTGCTGACCACGCGCGGTCACCCGGACCTCGGGTCGTCGCCGTCCGAGCCGCCGGCACCCAGCGGCCGACCTGGTTGCCTGGATTGGACCCGCCGCCTCACCTCGACGGCACGTCGGTTTTCTGACGCTCTGATGATATCTTCTCTGCAGGCGGTGATGTTGGTCAGCTGACAGTGGAGTAGTTATCTCTGATTTGCAGACTACCAGGTGACTTCGGCTTCGATCCCCTGGGCCTCGGCGAGGATCCGGCAAGCTTGAAGTGGTACGTTCAGGCCGAGCTCGTGCACTGCCGGTTCGCTATGGCAGGTGTCGCCGGCATCCTTTTTCACTGACGTAACGTTGCGCACCTCCTCGTCTATCTGTCAAATTTAATCGATTGTTCAAATGTTAGATGGAAAAGGCCGGCATTCGTTGATAAAAAAGCTTAAAAAAAGCTGAACCAGCCAGGAAGATGTCCAACCTAAACCCAACTTTAAAAAAATTCATTTATGATTTGTGGGCTTTACCCTGGTTAGAGGGAGCCCTTCCAGAAATTCTCACCAACCCGTGGGTTATCAGAGGGGGTTTGGAAATAGTTTTCAACCAGCAATTGACGCGCCTCGGTATAACCTCATGAGCTGCGTCATTGCCCCAAGCGCAAAGATGAGTTCAAACGCCCGCCCACAGCCTAGTTTTAAACATCTCTGGGGACGCGCGTTCAATAACATAGGCGATGTGGTACTAAACGGAACGGAACTAGTATCCACGGGGCTAATCCGCCAGTAGGCTCGCCAGTTACGCACTTCTATTTTACGCCCCGCTAATCATGGGCCCAGTAGCGAAAGCCAAGATTAACATGGGCCTTAATGATTTGGAGAATAAGGCCGACTCAAACCCTTGCTTTGCGTGTGACTCTTTTGTTGGTCTTTGCAGCTGCTCCGTGTATCAGGGAACAGCGATCTCCCCGTGTGGTTTGAAGCAGGTGCGGCGAAATTCGAGTTCGCAAACACCACGGCGCTCTTCTTCGTTCAGCTTCTCTTGATGGGGTAAATTCTTCAACCCAAAACAACCCATCATTTCATCGGTGGTATAAAAACAAAAGTTCCCGGCTGTGATTTGATTTCAGGGAGAACAAACTGACATGTTTAATTTTTTTCCCTGACAGATTCGCTGAAACCAAGAGATACATGGACTTCAAAAATCCAGGATCACAAGCAGCGGAAGGAACATTCATAGGGTTAGAGGCTGCACTTGCAGGTCAACAGCCAGGGTAAGTGAGCGTTGAAGCATAATAAAATTTACATGACAGTCCTTTGCCTTTTAGCTACGCTCATTACATTTTTTCCATTTTCGACAGCTACCCTGGGGGTCCACTGTTTAATCCACTAGGGCTTGCAAGAGATATAGAGAATGCTCATGAAGAGAAGCTCAAAGAAATCAAGAATGGTAGGTTGCTCTCAGTGCAATTTTTGAGAAAAATATGCTTACACTTAAAAGTTTGCTAATAACATGATTTCTTACTGTCACAGGGAGGTTGGCAATGGTAGCCATGCTTGGCTTCATGGTGCAAGCATCCGTAACTCATGCCGGCCCCATCGACAATCTTTTGACACATCTTTTCGGACCCGTTCAACAAAAATATCATTCACGCATTCTCCTCATCCTAAGTACTCGTCCCAAACCCCAAAAACCTTTGTTTTCACTGTCCAGTTCTATGGCACAAAAAGGTCACAATGTTTTCTAACAGGCAGTGACCCTTGTTAGCTCTGCTCTTTGCAAAGTTTTATATCATGAAAATTGAATAAACCCCACCCCCCTCATTACATAAAAAAATAGCCGACGTACTGTATTAATAGTTCATGGAAGGGGGACGGAAGACAAGGAAATACACAGCTTATCATGATCACAGTCCTCAGTATTTTGCTTTTCACTTTTCTATATTTTCCCAATTCAAGCATGCTATAATCTCATGAACAGATACTATAAGAGATACATATTTTTTTTCAAAAAAAACAAAAAAAAGAAAAAAAAAAAAATGGACAGGAGCATTACCTCTCAATTAAGGGAGGAAAGAAATTTATATGTACAGGAAGGTCCGAAAGACCAGAAAGCCCAACGGGCACACGCTGAAAGAAGAAGAAAACACCCAGCAAACCCCTTACATAAAACTGTTATAGTTGCACTACGAGCAGCATACCGTGCCATTTTGTATTAATTAACTACATCACTCGAATACTGCCTTCAAGGCTTCAATATAAATACAATCTCTATCCTATATACCAGAAAAATGGACAGCACAAAACATTCGATTGTAATAATGTACATATATGAATTAAACAAAGAAAGAAAAACACCGCATCTAGTCATCTACAGCTCATCCGTATCGACTAGCTTGAGCCCCCAGCTCATATCTTCACAGTGTCTTACATGTGGAACAAGCTTTCCTGTATCAATTCCCTTCCTAGCTTTGCAATCATAGAAAGGTGGAGCATGAAAGCACGGTTCTATAGACATAACTTGACGGCAAGGTGGATTAGGTGCAGTGCGATTTTCAGGCTTGAACAGAAGCCACGTCTTCGAACCACTCAGACCCTGAGCTACATACCCAAAAGTTGACCATGCACTTGTTACCAGGACATCAGATAAGCTCAGCAAATAGATCTCTGCCCATGCTTTCATGTTATGCATTTTCTTGTCTGAATCCTGGTGCTCCTCGTGACTTGGCTGATGGAAGCTAATTATCTCACCATTCTCTGTTGGATGTTCCCAATACATGTTTCTGATTCTTTCATAGTATCCTGAGTTCAAAGAAGTAAACAGAACAGCTTTGGACCTGATGTTCCCTGTCGAGGTAATTGGCTGTTGTGCATTAATCTCTGGTAGTAACTTTTCCTTCGTTGTGCAATCAAGGACCTGATCCAAGACATGCTGAAATGGACCGGTTTCAGTATCAAAGACTCTAATCTGGATACCTAATCTCTCATCAGCTCTGGCAAGATAAGAATCATAGTACCTTGTAATCAAGCCCCAGACAACATTGGTAGGGTGGAACAAATAACGTCCCAAGTGATGGAAAACAGCATCTTTCTGAGGAAACAGCCTCGTGAGTTCCTCTTGGTATGATGGGATCAGAAAAAGTGAAGGAACAAAGTAATTGTCGGATCTTAAGATCAGCCATGGGATCTTCTGAAGGTGTTGCTGACTATGTTCACAGAAAAAAAGCTTATCATGATCATCATAGTCATGAGCCATGTGAAGGTATAGAAAGGCAGGTTTAGGACCCTTAAAAGAACCATCAGAGTTAATAGCTTCAGTTTTCACCATGTTTCCGTAACTCTCAGGGGAGCCAATACTGAAGTTCTTAAATTGAACAATAGGGAAATCCGGCGGTACTAACCATGAAGTTTCAGGGAACGGTTCACAGAAAAGATCTGCAGTGCCTTTATCTCCATCTACAAGTAAAACTCTGTTTGTAAGGATGGCATAAAGAAATGCTGAGGCAATAGTCAAGATCCTGTTCCCAAGACCACTATAAGACACCCATACCAGATAGTTGCAATCTCCAACCATAGTATCCTGACCAGATTTTAGTTGCTCAATAGCTTTCTTGTATGACTCTGTATTTGGGCCACATTTCTTCTGGAGAACCTCATGTTCTCTTAATCTTTCCAGAAGGTATGTTGATATTAAATGGGGCGATTCTTTACGATACAATGCTGATTGGTACCTACTTAGACATGACTGTTCATCAAAACCAGGAGCTAACAAGCCACCAATTAGTCTGTCCCTTTGAACTTTGGAAGACACCATGGTTCCATGCTCCCCTGAACACAGGAAGTGAATAGTTTTGTATCAGAGTTCGGATGGAATAATTTGACTATAAAAACGGCTAGAAGTTCTTCGAACATATATGCCTGGTAAGTTTTTTCAAAAGATACGCAAGACGTCATGTCTGCCATACAAGACGTTACGCCGAGACCCGCACAAAGTACTACCCGGAGAATTTCAGAAATGCGGCCAGATGGCGGTCTCAAACAGTCGACGTCCAAACGGAAACTGTCAAATCCGACGAACACGCGCATGTAGTTTACGGTTACGTACCATCGCGCGGTCCGGCCTGGTCAATGCCGCCACGGTCGTCGTCGCCGTCGTCGCCGCCGGAGACAGTGGCACGACGATCCGCGCCGGAGAATTGGCCGCCCCTCCTCGCCGCTGAGCCGCCCGCGAGTAGCAGCAGCAGCATGACCCCGCACGCCACGAGCGCCGCGATCGACAGGGGCAGCAGCGCGACCCGGCCCTTCCTCCCACGCGGGTGCCCTGGCGCGGACGCCGCCTCCCCTACCGCCTGCGGTGGCGGCGAGCGGCGGATCCGCTCCTTGATGTCCATGTCCATGTGTCGTGGCGCTCGCCGCCGGAGCCGAGCCGAGCCTCCGTAGGGTTCTTCACTTGTTCAGTTCTCCTCCTCGCCGCCTTCCGCCCCCGCGCGGTGTGATGATCATAAAAGGTGTCCGCGGTCGCGAGTCGCGACGTGGGGCGTCGTGTCGCGCCACGAAAGGCGCAGTTTGGGTTGGGCGCGGCTGAAAGCCGGAAATAGAGGACGTTTATTTACGAGGCCAAGCACGTGATGGGGGCAGAGTGGCACAGGGGTTTTCGATGCGTTTTGAGACCGTGAGAAACACTGGGTCCCGTATAGGGGCGACGTGACGGCACGGTGGGCGATTGGGGTGGGGGGCGTCCTCGGCACGACGTTGTCGGTGAAACTGGAGCGCCTAGGCGTGGCGATGGAGTCCAGGACATCGGACGTGGGGTTTTCGCCTGTTGCGGTTTCGTCGGTGCCGCGGAGTGTAGGGTACCTGGCCTTGCTGGGGGTGGGACGCCGGTCGCCGGGCGCGGCTCAACCAGCGGATGGTGAGGAAGTTGAGTCGTTGAGCACTTGAGCTGGCCGGCCGACCGGGTCACGTCCCTGGGGTGCTGGGTTCGTCTTCCGCTTTGGGGCACATTGACTGGGACTCGCGGGCGTGTGCTTCGTGACCACTTTGGGGCACATTGCCTGTTTCGATCCGCTTTACCTTGGGCAGCCATAGATAGTTGTTCAATCATTCCACATTCATTGCACAAGTCATTTGACATATTAGGCCAATGATGATTAATCATCCCATTGTTCTTCTCATTTTGAGTTCTCCAATATTAAAATCCCCACCAACTAAGGTTGGTCTATCCCAATATCCCATCACCGAGTCAAGTTCAGTATTGAAATCTTGTTTACCTCACCACCACAAACCTCCAAACAAAGGGATTTGCTAAATTTCAGGTGCCTGAATTTTTGTTTTATTTCAGGCGGCGGCTATTGCACATATTTTATACTAGAATTGCAGGTTTAGTTCGATTTGCAGAGCAATTTCTTCCAATAATAAAAACTAGTTAAACAAACTACAAACCTTACAAAATTTATATGTGTTGGCACAAGGACAATTTAAAAATTAACAATTATTTTTTATAGTTAGACAAGAATAAATTTTATATTTGTTGGCACAAGGATAATTTAAAAATTAATAATTATTTTCTATAGTTAGACAAGGATAAAAATTTAATGTGTTACTAAAAAAGTGTTGCCTGAAATCTTCTTAAATTTCAGGCACCTAAAATATAGGAAAAGTGCCAAACAAATTATCTACCACATTTTTAATATGCCCGATCATAAACAATTGAAATTTAGTTCACATGCTATCTCGAATTTGCCGGCATTGACCCCTATGTAAAGATTATAATGTTACAAGACAACACATGAATCTTAATATGGTCCTTTTTTTTTTTTCCTTCCTCTGCTTGGTTGCGGTTCAAGAACCTAGGATAAAGTCATACATTAGAACTCCAAACCATCTTAACCCAAATTGATTGAGATTTAAGAGTGACAGAGATGGATTGATGTAAAACCAAACAATGCCTTAGGGATTTAGATTGCGATCTACGCATGTCTTGAACAATCAGTAGAGAATCCCCTCCATGGTTTTGTACTCCCCTGGAATACGCATAAAAGGTTGCTGGTTTTTTCTCGAACACCTTTGGGAAGCATGTTGTTGGGTTTTTTTCCTCGAATACGCCAAACGTCTGTGTATCTTTGTATTTAAGCGTAATAGTTTTTTACAAATACGCCAATGCGCGTCCCTGGGAAGAGGGAATGATACATGAAAGCGCAGCTAGCTTCCCATCACTCTTGATCTATGCCGACTACTCACGCACTAGACAACCTAGTTTACATGCCCAAACTTCTATTTTTTTGGTGGTCAAATTTAAGCAAATTGAACCCTTCCACTTTTCAGCACCCGATTGATCCACCCAAAATTCTGATCTGAAATTTCAAGCCTTGTACAACTTTGTATCGACAAGTTTCAGTCCCCAACTCACATCCTCGCAGCGCCTGACGTGCGGCAGCATTTTCCCTGGGTCGGCTCCGCGCTTCAGCTTGCAGTCGTAGTTGTGCGGCGAGTGGAAGCACGGCTCCATGGACACGTCCCGGAAGCACGGCGGGTCAGGTGCCGACGTGTTGTTCATGGGCCTGGGCAACACCCGTGGCGTCATGCCGCCAAGCCCCTGCGCGACGTACCCGAACGTGGACCAGCCGCTGGTCACCAGCACGTCGCACAGGCTCAGCATGTACATCTCCGCCCAGGCCCTGTCGTCGTGCGACTTGTTGCCGTACTCCTGATGCCCCTCGTGGCTCGGCTGGTGCACGCTCATGTCCTCGCCGGTCGCCGTCGCGTGACCCCAGTACAGCCCCTTGATGCGCTCGTAGTACCACGACTGGAGAGAGGTGATCAGAACGGCCGTGGTTCGGGCGCCGCCGCCTGGCATCGGCACGGCGTGCTCTTCCGTGTCAAGAACCTCCGGGAGCAGCTTCTCATTCCACAGGCACGCCGTGATCTGCCGGAGGACGACCGGCGACTGGTGCGTCCAGGGCTCGAAAGTGCGCAGCTGGACGCCGAGCCGGAGCTCCGCCCGCGCGAGGTACGCGCGGTAGTAGCGCGTGACGAGGCCCCAGACGCGGTTGGTTGGGTGGAACAGGTACCGCGCCAGGAGGTGGAACACGGCGTCGCGCTCCGGGAACAGCATGTCGAGCTCCTCCTGGAACGCCGTGACCAGGAACAGGCCCGGCACGGTGTACAGGTCGGTCCTCATGACCAGCCACTGCACGTTCGAAAGCAGCCGCTGGTCGTCGTCGCAGAAGAACATCTTGTCCTCGTGGCCGTAGTCGTGGTCGAGGTGGAGGTACACGAACGCCGGCAGCTGCGACGCCGTCGGAGCGTCGGCGCTGAGCACCTTGTTCTTCAGCATGTTGCCGTAGCTCTCGGCGGTGTCGATGCTGAAGTTGGTGTAGCTCGCCATGGGGAAATCACGCAGCGGGAGCAGCCACGTCGTGCCGGGGAACGGCTCGCAGAAGAGCTCGTCCATCACGTTGCTCGGGTCCACGAGGAGGACGCGGTCGGTGAGCATCGCGTAGAGGAACGCCGACGCGGTGGCCAGGATGCGGTTGCCGAGGCCGCGGTATGAGATGGAGACCACGTACTTGCACTCGGGCGAGTCGACGCTCTTGCCAGCCCTCAGCTGCTGGACGGCGCGGCTGTACGCGTCGGTGTTCGGCCCGCACCGTCTCTGGAGCTCTTCGTGTCTCCGCAGCTTTGCTGTGAGGTGCGGAGAAGGTCGCCGTGCCGGTTTTCGTCTGTACATGGAAGACTCGTACCTGCTGCGGCATGATCTCTCGTCGAGTCCATCGGGCAGGAGGCCACCGAGAAGTTTGTCAGCTGGGCCATCGCCGGAACCTGGAGCAGACGGAGTTCATCAGGTTTAACCACAGACTGATTACTAGTAGCACTGGAATTGTGGTCTGCCAAGTCTTGTGTGTAGCAATAGCACCCAAATCCATATGCAGCTACCACACCACGAGAAATAGAACAACAACATGGAAGTGTGGAACTCACCTCGGCGCAGCTGGGCCTTGGCGGCCGCGATCCAGACCGATGGCGCGACGCTGCCCCAGCGAAGACAACGATGACCGGCGGCACAGCCATGACGAAGGCGACGAGCATGACGTTGACCACCGTGTTCCATCGCTTCTCGTCCAGGGCCAGCTTCTTCTTCCGCGGCACTGGTGAGTGGTCAGAGCCCCTTCGGCGCCGCCCCCAGACGACCTTGGCCTTGCGTTGCTGCATTTCAGCTACCTTGCCAACGCGCGGCGAGGGTCGCGTGCGTGTCCCCTGCAAGCTTAAGATGCAATGCAACGCGAATCCATAGGTTAGGAGGATCGATCGAAAACTATGCCAGTGGTATTTGTTTTAGTCGATCGATACGCATGGATTTTGAAACTAATCGTAAGGTGCACTCCAGCTGGGTGCTGCACTGCAGGAGTGCTCAGGACAGGGTTAATTACTGCAGAAGAATCTACTGTTCGTAGATCGTCGGTGTCATACACTAACCAGTTGACTAGCATGACCATTAGTTATTTAAGTACTGTCCGGTTCCAGACTTCCAGTAGCCCAGCTGGTGGGCATCTCGAGGTGGCCATTTGACCTACGGAGATTGGCCATTATGGAAAGCTTGGTAAACGAACTGAAACATTTTTTTACAGCATTGTTGCGCAGGGTAAATATAAGACCTCTCTGCACCTGGTCTGGTCTGGGGCCTATGGCGCGCCTCACTGGTGTGCTCGGAAGCTTGGACCTCGGCCACGGTGGCTGGCAGCCGGCTCGAGCTGTGTGACCTGGGCCCGAAGAAGTGCGCATGGAACTCCGCCCAATCGCGCATCCGGTTGGCGCTGAGGTTGCCGTACAGCGACTCGTCGGAGAGCGCGGCAGCGAAGGGCGAGGCGTCGCCGTCCTTGATGGGCGTGGTGGGCGCCGACCGCTTCCGCTGCAGCGAGTGCATCTCGGCGCGGAGCTGTCGTCGTGGCACACGTCGTTATGCTTCTTTTTCCCGGTCGTCTCGATCGGCGTCGCCATCGTCTCTTCTCACTTTTGGAACGGCGGTCTGAAGCGGGACTTGTCGTAGGAGCCCGGCGCCTCTTCCAGCGCGACGAAGCGCACCTCGGGTTTAATCTAGCCAGGTTCCAGTCCCTCAAGGCCCAAACACATATGTTTTGCTTTTCTTTATACGGGCCCAGGACGTGGCTGGTAGCCCATCCAAGGCCTGCTTCGGTTAATGCAACTAACGAATCGACACGCTAAGAAGTCACAAGTGTAACTAGTGATCGAGACATTATCATCTGTCAAGAACTAGATTCTTGTACACCAATTAGAAGTAGAGAGGCTCAGAAAAAAAAACCAATATATTGGACTTGGAGGACCTCTAGAGATTCTAGAGTTGTTTCTTCAATGTAAGTTTAAATATGATTCATTTGTTATTTGTTTCAGTGATGCAATCCATCAAAGTAATAATATTGTTTGGTTTGCTCTGTGATGCAAAAAGGAAATATGAAATGAAATAAAAAGTTTGGTGCATGGGAGTTGGAGCTCTTGGGTAAAAGCGCCAAGGAAACTATAGGACTATCAAGGTAAGAGTTGATGTTAGGACTACCATTTTATGATCTTATTGTACCTACTTGTATCTTCCTCCTACTTGTATCTTCCTCACATCCTGTTCTCTTAAACTATATTTTTTTACGATCTAAATGCTTGAACACTCCATAGGCGGAGATAGATATATATAGATAGCCTCATGGGCCATATGGGCCTATATTATAAGAGTCTTCATACACATAACACCTTCAAACTCAAGATGGAAGTGAAGGATTGGAAGCATTGAGTTTGATCAAGTGAAGTCGATACTGCTCTTGATTTCGCACTTTAGTGAAAAAGTCAATCGATTACAACTCTGAAGGCACATATTGGTGAGCAATAGTTTTTTGATTACAATGAGACTGAGTAAAGAAGGCATGGACACCAATATGCTTTTGTAAGTCCATGCTTCACAAGATTATTAGCAATTTCTATGGCTCTGGTATTATCACAGAGAAGAGGTGTGACTACACCACAAGAAATCCCAAAATTAGCCAACAACCATTGAAGCCAAACAACCTTTGTAGTAATAGTAGCAAGGGCTCGAAGTTCAATCTCTATACTAGAATGGGATATTGCTGATAATATCAAAACAAACAATGAGATCATGTATGTACTTGGACTAAGAGAAAGAAAATCCATGTGCAGAATGCAAAACCTCAATTCCTAAGAAATAGCCGAGAGACCCAAACTAGACATCTAAAATTGGCTACCAGGTTGCTTATTCACATGAGAAATGTACTATGCATCATCTCCCGTAATCGACATATAGAAGTAATAAGGTACGTCCACGTGGAGAGAGATGAATAAACAATGCAGGATCATGATCACTAGGTGTAAAACCAGCGGCCTTTATAACAGAGACAAACCTCTCAAAGCAAGCATTAGGAGCCTGTTTAATACTATATAAAGCACAATAAAGATGACAAGCACGACAAAGATGACAAACATATCCTGGTGGAGCATCAACACCTGGAGGTCGTTGCATATAAACTTCCTCATTCAAATCACCATGAAGAAAAGCATTATTGACATCTAGCTGTGAGATAGTCGAAGCAATAGCTACGACAATCAAAGTATGGACAATTGTCATATGAGCGAGGCAAATGTCTCCTCATAATCTCATCCCTGAGTTTGTTGAAAACCTCTAGCAATAAGGCGAGCTTTGTATCTTTCAATGGAACCATCTGACTTAGTCTTAATTTTGTATACCCATTTAGATGTGATAGGCACAACATGAGACCTATACGATCAAGGGCAGCAAGCTCCTCACACATAGACGGTTGCCATTCAAGAATACAAAAAGCTTCCTCATAACTGGATGGCCCATCAACACTAGCATTGACATGAGGAAAACCGTACTATTCTCCTAGGTGAATAGTGTTGTGATCTCGAAGGTTATATCGCGCGGACCAACCTGGAACTCATCAGAAATAATAGTTGGCTCATCAATAGTACTATTAGAATCGTCAATAGCGAGCTCATCAGGACCAGCCAAGGTGTGATTTTTCAAAAAGGAAGACAAGAAGGAAGATCTTTGAACTTGCAAACATTAGAAAGTAGTGCATGACATCAATTCACATGCGCTCTAGAACGATCATGACCGTGATCTCCACCAGGCAGTATTAATGTAGTGTTTTTCTATTTACTCAAAGGTTTTGAACATTTATTTTCTCTGTAGTAGCTTCAAAATTATTGATGTACTCCTAGTTGGGGAGTTGATATATCAAGCTTAAGGTTCATCAATGTTGAATGCCCGCTAGTTCAAAGATATTCCAAAATTTATATTGCTTAAGGAGTTTTTTTTTTGACAAAACTCACATATATTATATTAAGCAGACAGTTTACAGATAGGTCCCCGAAAGTGGACAAAGTTACAACAAGATCCTACAAAAGGATAAGATGCAGCCGCAACAATTGTCGGGCCGATGACGACAACGACGAAGTTCGCCGGCGGGTCGCAAAGGCGCGCATGGTGCATACACCCGGATGGAGGCCGCCGCTAGAAGCGCCAATTGTAGGTGGGTGGATCGAGCCGTAGAGGTAGATCAAGTCGACCGACCGAAAAATCCTTTTGATGTCGCCGCCGATTGCAAATGATGGAGCTCAAAGTCACCCGGGGATGGCGAAGTCGCCGAAAGTGGACGCCGAGGAGGAGCTTCATGGTTGGAGCATGAAGCCGGGATCGATGGTCGTTGGAGGAATGAAGCCGGGCGGCCGACAGATATGGGTGGGGTGGAAGCGGATCTTGGTGGAGATGGGTTGTGGAGGAAGATGAGGCGGGAAGGCGAGATTTGCCGAGAAGGGGAAGAAATATATTTTATTTGTCAAACTCACCATGGCCGGGATGCCTTGAGATGTAGGGTCGCCCCTAGCAAATGACGGCGATGACGATGGCGGTGATTTCGCCCATCGCGGAGACTAGCCAAGTCATGGTAAGACCTAAAGCTATATACTACTAAACCTAGGGAACTCGGAAGGGAACCCGACCCCCACCCTCATCGCCGTAAAACACCGGAGAGGATGGGTGTGGCCGGGCGGCGGATCTAGTGGAGTTAGGAGGAAGGGGAGAGGGAGGTGGGACACGGCATTCACCCACTACTACCGAGAGAGGAGGATGGGGGGTGGTGGGTGGCGGCGGATCTAGTGGAGTTCAGAGGAAGGGGAGAGGGAGGTCGGACACGGCATTCACCCACTACTACTGAGAGTCTATTGCTCAAGGAGTTGATATATCAATATTAAACTAGTTAGAGCTCGCGCCGCAGGGTAGACATAGTTGTCAAGGGAAGTTGTTGAACAGAGCAATTTGTTGTGGATATATGAAAATAAAAAATGAATCAAGATGCTGAGTGGGTACAACATTAACCTAACATGTTCGACTATTAGTCGGACAAAGTAAATATGGTAATGTTATGACTTTAGCAGAGTGCAATCCAAGATACAACTGAGTAAAATATGTTTTTAGTCCTCCACCAGAAATAGTGTGTAGTATGATCAACAACCTGCAAAACCAGCAATTTAGCTGTGTGAAGCAAATGTCATGTTCTGTGCTCAACTTCATATTACAATAAAATAGAGAATTCCTCATTGTCGCAATAAACATTCAGTTGTATACTATGATTTTAACAATGGAATGGTAAAGCCACGGAATTTCATTTAATATCATAAGGATTTCAGTGGCTAAACCACAGTAAATTTTTAACTTAAACAATTAAGTGTCTTAATCGTATAAAAATTAGGGAGCCATGGTGCCAAACCTCGGTCAGCAGAGTGAAGGGTCGGGCGCTGTAGAGGGTGGGGTGCGAGGTCTTCGGACACCGTCCACAACGCGGGTAGATATAGCTGTTAAGGGATGCATGAGTATATTAACCACATAAGGAGAAGACTGACAGGAACCAATCCACAAAGAATCGATTGGTGCCATGTTATGGCACAGTTGAGGACCAAAAGTGATATAACCATGGATGTTACAGAACAGGGATCATATTAATGCAAACTGTGGTAGATTAACAGTAAACAAATTACCAGAGAAAGGGAATCTTGGTGCCGCTGTAAATCAGGAGCAACGAAAAACTTAATACGTTTTTGAAACGAAGGAATGTGTGGCAAAAAATGGAGAATGCAAGAGTTACCTTACAGGATCCTATTGTTCATTTATGAGCAATTTTAGACCTGCCAAAGTACAGAGGTCTAGTAAATCTGAATCATTCTGAATTTATTTGACCTTTCGAATAACATGAAGATGAATTTGTGAGCAAAATAAAAATATATTTTTTTGTTTGTATTTCATATGGCTATTACAACAAATAAGACCAGCTGCATTTAGCTTCCATAAAATAGATTCGAAAAATTATATGAATCTGCGATGGTTCTGCCCATAACACAAACTGACGTGAACTAATTGACAACTTGCAGTCTTGATGGCCATAGCACAGAGCATTAATCAGAGGAACTGTGAACTGTCAAAAGGGAGCAAACATGGGTAATAAAGCATGCGTGTGGATATCCTGACCTGGGTAATGAAGAACTCTGCACTGTCGATCTGAATGGACTGCAACAATGAAAGAGAGTACAGATGAGCAATTGCGTGTGGATATCCTGACCTGGGCCACCGGCGGCGCTGTTGCCACCGTGCAGGCTGGCGGCCGAGGTGAGGCTGGGTCGACAGCACCAGCACAGCACGGGGGGGGGGGGGGCGCTGTATCGCAGCTGCTGCGTGGTGATGTCGCCCTGTTGGGGCTGCCCGCACGCACGGTTTCGAGCAGGGGACACCTGCGTCGTTGCGCTGCACCGGCCAAGGGGGTACTGTTTCCCGCCGCTGCAGGGCAACGCGGAAGGAGACGGCGCTGACGCAGGTGCAGGGGAGGAGAGCCGGTGTGGAGAGCGGCGGAGCAGAGGAGGTAGCGGTGTGAGTGTGAGGGACGGGTGGGTTAGGGGGTGGACGTCACGGGGCGGAGCAGCGGGCCGCGCGGCGTTTAGTGTCACAGCCCAAGGATGAAGACGTACGCAAGACGGTGGACAACCCAGGAGCGTTAGCGCATTTTGTTGTTTACGTTTACTACTATGTATGACTTGTGGGTCCACGGGACCAGAGTTTAGCTTTCCCTTTTAAGAGACAGCACCCTGTGCTTGTAAGACAAGTTTAATCATATTCATTAAAAACGTGAAGGAGACAGAGGTGTCCTCCGCTCGTCGTTGTCCCGCGATCCATCCAGTAGTCGCTCACGTCGCCGGCGATCGCCGTACCGTGGCCTGAGTGTTACACGGTGGTATCAAAGCCCTATCGCTCCTCGGCAACCTCGGCTCGTTCTGGGGGGCGGAGTATTTCGGGAGGTTCCGCGGCGACCAACCGATTTTATCCCCTTCCACCGGTTCGTCGATCCACCGGTGAGAGCTTCTTCGCTAAGTCCTCCCCATCTACCGTTACCGATCTTCTATCGCTCCGGCGGATTTCGTTATTTTCGGTTCGATCTAGCAGTTTTGGTGGGTGCACAGCAAGTGTTCGACGTTTGGTTCCACTTGTTGTTTATCTCTTCTCTGCCGTTCCTCTAGTGCTTCGCCGTTTGAATCCACAAGGCTCGGTTGGGTTCGCCGGCGGAGGACTCGTGATCCGAGTAATCCGCGTGAGTCTAGTTGAAGCTACCGTAATTCCGACCACGGATCACGTACTTAGGCTACTTGCAAATCTTGGCAATTGGGTGATCTCGCGGCAAGGGTTGTGGGACAAGTATCCACGTAAAATTCGGAGTCGCTCATTAGCGTGATCCCCTCGGTTGATTCCACCACCGTCCCAAAGCATTTGTTTGTAAACCCCGTGGAGCAGACCATATTGATCGTTCGGCTCCTCGACGAGTAACCTTTGCTTCCACTCAGCCCCTCGGCACGCAGACTAAAAATCGATGGATCGATGTCAACAAGCGCCGATGAAGAGCGAGCTCGGTGGATCGAATTGCGGGAAAACTTCACTCTTATGTTCACACGAATGAATGATCTCGGTGCGATTCAAAGAAGAAGTCAAACAACAATTAGTCGCCACAAGCGCAAAGGTGCGGCAATGCACCGATGACCAAAGGTTCATCGTCCGGCAAGTAAGAGCTAATGGTCGAGCGTGCAAAGAGCGACCTTAAGCGTCGCTTTGAAAGAGAAAATGGGTCCGAAAACGAAGAGTCTCAACCGCATGCGAAGAAGAAGCGTAATTTGATAATGTCTTTCTTTCTTTGGACCATCCCATAATCCACCTAGGAGAAACATACCACCCGGACATCATTCACCCCAAGAAGAGATGGAATCCCACACCATACTCGCCCAAGATGTATTTCCCTTCCTTTGATGGCAAACAACCCAAGATATGGCTAGCTAAGT
This sequence comes from Hyparrhenia diplandra, assembly GCA_015847255.1. Classification (NCBI taxonomy): domain Eukaryota; kingdom Viridiplantae; phylum Streptophyta; class Magnoliopsida; order Poales; family Poaceae; genus Hyparrhenia; species Hyparrhenia diplandra. The sequence goes on from JADLZK010000135.1 coordinate 37,855, forward strand.
GTGCCAAATACTTCAAGATCTATAACATCCAAGCTCAGCTATGGGTGGAAGCAGCTTCAATGCACTTGGAAGAAAATCCAGCAAAGTGGTGGCAAACATATGAACAGCAACATCCCAATCTTTCACGGCAACGATTTTTCTAGAGCTATTGTGGCCAGTTTGGTAGTGAAGATCACAGATCTGCTATCAATGATCTGCTAGACCTCAAGCAGACAACTTCAGTGGAAGAGTACACCACTCAATACCAATCTCTACAATATGATGTCACCATGCATGGGGGGCAGTATGATGAACTATTCTTTGCAACCCAATTTGTCAGAGGCTTAAAAGAGGAAATTCGAAAGCAAGAGTGGAAACCCGGTTACCTCTCATCGTGGAAAGAGCAAATAGTCATTGCCAAAATTCAGCAAAAATCTTAGACGAGGACTAAACCCAAATTCACGCTTAAGGGTCCTGGCGGTAAGCAACCAATGGTCAAAACTGATGGCAAACCTACCCCTACTTATGGATCACCGTGGAGGGATAAACGGCTTTCGAGATTATCGCAGGGCCAACAATCTACAATTATCAATGTGGGGAAAAATATGAACCAAAGCCCACGAAAAGTGTTCCAAGAGAACCAAACCACAAGTGAATGCCATGATTGTCAATGACTTGGACAAGGATTTGGATGAGGAACTACTCAATGATATGGCATTGCGGGGACATCTTAGAGGAGCAATTTGGAGAACCGTCTATCAATGCTCGATGGAACCCGAAGGCACTGAAGCTTTCAAGCTCAAGGCAAGCGCATACGCGATAAAACAATGCTAATTACATTTGGGCGCTGGCAGTACCAACACTTTTGTCGGCAAGACAAACTTTGTTCATCTAGCCAACCCGCCCTTTGCCAACATACCAACTATGACGGTCAAACCGCCTAATGGCTCTAATCGACAACTTCCAAGTTGGTGCCCAATCTCAAATGGTACATCCAAGGACACACCTTCCAAACAGATATGATTGTCCCGGATTCCTTACCATATGATGCTATACTTGGTTATGATTGGTGAAAGCCATGAGGGGTAAAATGGGATTTATTTGGGCGGCCAAGACACTTTCGATCTAGAGCATCTTTGGAAGAATGGTGACTATTAAAGGCATCCAAACAAAGGACCAAACACTGAATGCTATTACTACCAAACAAATTGGTAAAGCCCTAAAGTCCAATGATGTTTGGGCTTTTGCTGTTGTTAACACCACTCCCACAGGCACAGACCAACAGGTAGCTCACCCGAGGCATCCCCAAGAGGAAGTACAAGAATTCTTTGGTGCAAAGTATCTTCGATTTATTTCAAAATCCAACACATCTGCCACCACCAAGAGGGTATGATCATGCTGTTCCCTTGTATCCTAACTCTATTCCTGTCAATGCTAGGCCTTATCACTACAGTCCCCAACACAAAACTGAGATTGAGAACCAAGTCAAGGAATTACTAGCATCCGGCCTTATTACACCCAAATCATAGTCCATTTGCATCACCAGTCTTACTAGTTAAAAAAAGAAAGATGGTCGAGTGGAGGTTTTGTGTAGACTATAGAAAGCTCAATGATTTGTGATTAAGAATAGGTTCCCAATGCCTATTGTGGAAGAAATACTAGATGAATTATGCGGCTCAAAATTTTTTACCAAGCTAGATATGAAATCGAGGATATCATCAAATCAGAATGGTACACGAAGATGAGCACAAAACAGCATTTAAAACACATCAAGGTCACTATGAGTTCAAAGTGATGCCTTTTGGGCTGACCAATGCCCCCCGCAACATTTCGGTGTTTGATGAATCAATCCGCTGCGACCATTTCTTAGGAAGTTTGTGCTTGTTTTTTCGGATGACATTCTAATCTACAAAGCACTTCCTTTGGAAGATCACCCGCAACATATCCGGCAAGTGTTTGAGGTACTAAGAGTCCACCGGTTGTTCTTGAAACTTTCAAAATGCGTTTTGCTACAAACCGCATTGAGTATTTGGGGCATGTTATCTCGAGATAAAGGGGTATCCACAGATCCTTCTAAGACTCGAGGATATGTTGAAATGGCCGTTCCGGTACAATGACGTAATTGAGGGGGTTTTGGGACTCACTTTGGATACTATAGGAAATTTGTCAAACATTATGGCTTGATAGCCAAGCCATTGACTCAAATTTTACTTTCCAGGCTCAAACACTTCCGATTGGATTTGAAGAGGCACAACAAGCATTTGAAAACCTCAAAGTAGCCATGACAACCACACCGGTTCTCACACTACCCAATTTCAAGGAACAATTTGTGATAGAAAGCGGATGCATGTGCCGATGGGATTGGAGCCGTGTTGATGCAAAAAGGTCAACCAATTGCTTATCCGAGCAAAGCTCTTGGTGAAAAACATAAGAACATGTCTATCTATGAAAAGAGTTTCTAGCCTTGATTATGGCGGTTGAGAAGTGGAGACCCTACCTCCGATTCACGGGAATTCCTCATCCTCACCGATCATAAGTCATTATCATACTTGGGTGAGCAACATTTGCACTCGACATGCAAAAAAAGGCAATGACAAGACTCATGGGATTGAAATTCAAGATCATTTATAAAAAGGGCAAAGAGAATGTGGTTCTTTGATGCTCTTTCAAGGGATGTCTCACATCATGGCCTTGCGTCAAGTATCTTCTATTCAGCCCCAATGGATCCAAGAGGTCATGTAATTCCTATGCAACCGATCGGTGGTACGAATTTACTAACTGAATTGGCTATATCAAGTCCTAATGCTCAAGGTCTAAGTCGGGACGGAGGATTGATCAAAAAGGATCTCTTATTTGGATTGGCCACAATTACGCCCTTCAAACCAAATTGATTCTTTGCTTTTCATAGCTCGGCCATTGGTGGCCATTCTGGTGTTAATGCCACATACCACAGACTCAAGAGGCTATTCTACTGGAAGGGTCTCAAAGCGGATGTGGATGAATATGTGAAACAATGTGCCACATGTCGGCATAGCAAGCATTCCCATACTCATCCAAAAAGGCTTACTCCAACCATTGCCCATTCCGAGGGTATTTGGCGGGAATTGTCAATGGACTTCATAGAAGGCTTACCAAATTCAGAGGGCTATAATTCTATTTTTGTGGTGGTTGACAGGTTCACAAAATTCTCCCATTTCCTGCCACTGAAACATCCATACTCAGCAGCAACAGTAGCTCAATTATTCTTTGATCAAATTGTGAAAATGCATGGACTTCCCAAGAGGATTGTCGTGTGGAGTGAGATAGAATCTTCCTCGGTAATTTACGGTCCCATCCGTTGACTCGTACAAGGTGGAATTGGATTTATCAACTTCTTATCATCCGAGAGGCGGATGGCCAAAGCAGGCGTGTGAACCAATGTCGGAGATGTATTTGCGTTGTTCCATTCAAGACTCCCCAAAAACTTGGAAGAAGTGGATACCCCCGGCTCAAGCGTGGTACAACTCCTCCTATCACGATTGCTCTAGGCATTTCACCTTTCAAGGCCCCTGTATGGATATGAACCAAATCTTGGTGCTGAGGTGCTCACTAACCCAGATACACCACCATCAGTAACAGAGATGATTGAACACCGCGAGGAGCACCTCCAGATACTGAAGCAAAGGCTATTACATGCACAAAACAGGATGAAAGTGCAGGCAGACAAAAACCGTATTGATCTTCAGTTTGCTGTGGGTGATCAGGTCCTGTTAAGACTCGACCATACACTTTCGGTCATCGGTGGCTAGCAGACCATACCCAAAATTGGCATTCAAGTTCTATGGTCCTTATGAGATCCTTGAGAAAGTGGGAAAGGTAAACACAAGCTCAAGCTCCCGGATCCGCGGTGAAATTCATGATGTCTTCCATGTGTCTCAACTCAAACCCTTTATTCCATCTAACATTCCGGTTTATTCTCAGCTTCCTATGCTCACTGATATTCAGGCTACGAATGCAGTTCTGCTTTCCAGTACTTGAAAGGCGTCTTGTGCGCCAAAGGTAATCTTTGCAATTCCACAAGTTCGTGTGTCCCGGACGGGGTTGCCGGCTACCCGGACAACCTGGGAGGACTATCAGAATCTTGAAGGTGCGTTTTTTCCGGCGACCGCTTGGGGTGGGTCATGACTCTTCGCGGGGAACCGTCACAGCCCAAGGATGAAGACGTCACGCAAGACGGTGGACAACCCGGGAGCGTTAGCGCATTTTGTTGTTTACGTTTACTACTATGTATGACTTGTGGGTCCACGGGACCGAGTTTAGCTTTCCCTTTTAAGAGACAGACCACATTGCTTGTAAGACAAGTTTAATCATATTCGATAAAACGTGAAGGAGACAGAGGTGTCCTCTGCGCCGTCGTTGTCCGTGATCCATCTGTGTCGCTCACGCCGCCCGGCGATCGCCGGCCGCCGCGGGGGTGTTACATTTAGTCGGCGGGGGCCGGGTGGAGCGCCTGGCGGGCGAGGCGCGGGACGGCGACGGGCGCGTCCGATGGGGGAGGGGAGCACGCGGGTGGCGGCGGGGGTTGTGCCATCGGGCAGTTTCGAGGCGGTTCGGAGGATCTTGGCTGGACCGTAGGATGGGTGATGTACGGCTGTTGTTGGGGAACTGTAGATTACTGTTTAAAAGTGATCACCAGGATTAAAAGAGTTTGATAGATAGATAGATAGATATGTTTCTTTAGCACCAAACTGATTTTTTGTAACAATGCTCAACTGGCAAAAAAGACTTCTAATTCTATTGTCGCCGGGCCTGGTAGCGCAGGCCTGTAACCCAGCTTTTTTGGGGGCAGGAGTTGGGCAGGTTTCCTGTGATTCTAAATCTCTCTATCTACGCAATGGCTCGATTGGCATAACATACAGGACGCTGTATGGGAACTGCCAACGATTCAAGAGAGTGCTCTCGGAAAGGTGACAGAGGACAATCCTCTCCTGCCAACTTTTTTTTTTACTATATTTTTGCCATGTTTTTTTCCAAAAAAAAAAAAAAGTTTAAATTTTGTGTTTTAATATGAGGAATAGTAAGTGATACTTTGAATATGACGACGTGTTCTAGCGTATTTTTTATTTACATATTATTATTTTTGTAACTTTTTTTAAAATAAGTTGTACTATTAGAAAAAAATGATACTTTAAACATGATGTGTTAACGGAAAGATATTACTTCTACCTTTTATTGACAATATTCTTTGTGTATGTACCATTTACTACTTAATTGTATGTGTTTGGTCCTCTTTTCATATCCTTCCCAATAGTTGGCACGACCAAAATCTTGACATTCGATCATGTTTTGGCTCTAGATAAAAGCTACATATACTTTGTTAGTGTGATTCTGTGGCTTTATGTCAAGATTTTGGCCATGACATTCTCACCTCCAACAAACCCTACTACCCTAGTACATGAAAGGCTCCCAAAATTCTCACCTCCACCTTATGTGTGCAATGCGCCGCTGGTTCTTGTGCGTCTCTAGCTCCCCGATGCAAAGCGACAATGGGAAGGGGATCTTTGGGGCTTGATGGGCGACACGCCGGACGGGCAAGCACCCTGCGAGATGCCCTTGTGCCACCGCCTGCGCACGCCGGCGAGGGGATGGGGACAGACGCAGGGAGGAACGCCGCCAGGGATTGGGAGAGCGAGAGAGGAGAGGAAGGGGAATCCAGTCGTAGAGGCGCTAGATGGCGACGACTTGAGACGCGGCGCGTGGCAGATCTATGCAGAGGCGGTGGGCCCGGTGGACGACGGTGGGAGGACTCGGATCGCCGACGTGACGCGACGCAGCGCAGACTAAAGCGGCGGGCGGGGAGGCGAGGATCCGGTGTCGACGCGAGGGCTATGGCGGCACTAAGGAGGCCGGCCGCGACAAGGGCGCGAGATGAAGGCCCGCGGCGCGGGCGACATGACGAAAGCGACGGCGTCGTCTTCGGCGACGCGAGAAGACGAGGACACGGCGGGAGGAAGAGGAGGGAGTTGACCGGGAGGATTTTTATTTGGCGTGAGCGTGTGTGGAGGAGGCCGATGTTACGACGTGTACGCATAGTAACCAAGTGTTACAAAGGCGCAGCAACGAAAATATCCCTGAGAATCACTGTAGCTACTATTCCTAAGATGACGTGGCTACCCTAACCCGCCCGACAAGGGCACGTCCAACGCACGTTGGTCGGGATAGTGGTTCAAGGAAAAAGATCGCTACACATAAGCTGAAGTAACCATGGGTGATTTTCTTTTGCAACGCAGACTCCTATACAAACAACAGCTAAAGCTGATCCTGCAGACCTGCTAAAGCTGACTCAAACGGTACTGGGCATAGCAACCTCTCCCCAACGCAGCTCTTGACGATGGCTTGGTACATTTTGTCAGTGAAGCCCTTGTAGCTTCTGCAAGCTCCTCTGACGTTCTGCAAGCCACCACTGATGCTGAGCTGCAACTTTCATTCCGACGTGGAGCTCTAGAGCTAACATCCATGCTGGCGCGTTGGGGTCTCGATTGAAGAGTAGTAATAACAAATTAGGCTTTGGATGAGAGGACGGCGTCTGCGTCTCACCCCTAACAGCTCCGTGGTCCGTGCGTTGCAGTAATCTTTCTGACTAAACTGTTCTCTCGACACATTTTCCCTCCTAGTTTAATGGCTCTTGTATCATGCTATAGAAATCTCAAAATTCACAAGTGAACTAAAAGAGGATTTTCGTCATGTATTTTTTAGACCACAGGCATTTAGTCTTTCTTATATTCCACAGGTTTTATCAGACGAAGAAAATAAGAGACAAAGGGGTCCCCTATTTTTCTGGAAACCGAAAAAAAAAAAAAACACAACAGACCGAGTTTTAGACATGGACCCATGGTAGACACAAGGATAGAAGACATACCAATGAACTGGCAAAATGAGCGATGATCAGAATTCAGACAGTAAACATGTTTTTCTTCCTTTTGACAACAGAGAATGAACAGATTAATGGATCTGTTTATCAACTATCTACACTTGGATCAAATACAGTAGGGAAAGAATACATTGTATAGTTTCTTTTATAAAAAAAGAATTCTGCCCTAGTTAGCAAGCAAGTCTGTCGTGAGTCCTGAAAAAATTACAGCTACAACTGAGTATGATTTACAATCTTCAGCCCGTAGCTCACATCCTCGCAGTGCCTCACGTAAGGCACCACCTTGCCCAAATCAGCGTCCTTCTTCGCCTTGCAGTCGTAGAAGGGAGCATTATGGAAGCACGGCTCAATGGACATGGCACGGACGCACGGTGGGTCTGGCGCCACGTGGTTCTCCAACCTAAACATGATCCATGGCTTCAGGCCGGCGAGCCCCTGAGCAGCGTACCCAAACGTGGAAAAGCCACTGGTGATCAGTACGTCGCTCATGCTCAGTAGATAGATCTCAGCAAGTGCCTTCATGTTGTGCTTCTTGTTCTTCGACCTCTGGTACTCCTCGTGGCTCGGCTGGAACACTTTGACAGTTATGCCATCAACAGCTGGTTGCTCATCGTACTTCTTCTGAATCTGATCACTGTACCAAGAGCTCAAAGAAGTAGTTAGAACAGCGATCGTTCGGTTATTCTCACTCCCAGCTGCTGCCCGGCTACTCTGAGTCTCAGTTGCTGCTCCCTCTGCCAAACCATTTTCTGGAAGCAGGTTTTCATTTTGAGCACATGAGAGGATCTGATTCAAAATGTGTGGGAACGGACCATTTCTTTGTAAGAGACCTGTGGTTTCATATATTCTGATCTGAATTCCACTCTTTTTTTCAGCTTTGGCCAGGTAGGACCGGAAGTATTTTGTAACCGTATACCAAACATTATTTGTCGGATGAAAAAGATAGCGTGCCAAGTGATGGAAAACAGTGTCTTTCTCAGGAAATAGTCTGCTGAGTTCATCTTGGAAAGCTGGAATGAGAAATAGGGATGGTACAAAGTACATGTCTGTTCTCATGATCAGCCATGAAACCCCTTGCAGGAACTGTTGGTCGTCTTCACAGAAGAAAAGTTTGTCATGGAAACCATAGACGCCATCAAGGTAGAGAAACACATAGGGTGGTTTATTACCCGCCAAAGATCGATCTGTATTGCCACCGAAAACTTTACTCTGCAGCATGTTGCCATAGCTCTCAGGACTATGCGGACCGAACTCATCACTGTTCAGAGGGAAATCTGAAGGAACCAGCCATGATGTTCCAGGAAAGGGTTCACAGAAAAGGTCTGCAATCTCCATATAACGGTCCACAAGCAAAATCCGGTTTGTAAGTAGCGCATAAAGGAATGCTGAAGTGATCTCAAGCATCCGGTTCCCTAAGCCAGCATGGATAATCAGGAACAGATAGTTGCAATCTGTTGTATTGATGCTTTGACCGTTCTTCAGCTGTTTTGAGGCTTCCTTGTATGCTTTGGTGCCTGGACCACACTTTTTCTGCAAAGCTTCCTGTTTCCTTAGCCTCTCTATGAGGTATGGGGAAGGTTTGCTTGGCGAATTGTGATAGCGCGCAAACTGGTACCTGCTTCTACATGATTTCTCATCAAAACCCTCAACCAGAAGGCCACCCAGAAATCGATCATACTCTATTTGTGGCGATGGAGATAGATCATCGGTCATATCATCTTGCATATCTGAAGAATATAAAGAGTATTGGGTCAGTCAACTGCACCTTGTAGTTCACTATCATGGAAGAAGTGTTGGCACATGGGGGCTGCCAATGCCAGAGGAGCAGTGGAGCGCTACATCAATATGGTGTAGACAAACATGATGCCAGGACGGACTAACAGAAAGAGTGGCTATTTAATGAATAACGCTGAAGCATGCAGCAATGACCAGTGCATAAAAACTCCAACTCACTCCATGGTTAAATGTGCACATCTACTGCTTTCAACGGCTGGTAGGTTGTTTCTTCTTTTCACATTTAAAATTGCTTGCAAGTTGAAAGAAATGATGCATCCCACTTGCACTTGGAGGCCGTTCATAGGCATGCCATGCCCTTTCTGCAATTCAAGTGGCTAGGAGAAGGGAAGGATGCAGTCCTTGCTGTTCCCTCGTGCTGAGAACAGTATAATGCACATTGTAAAACCATTGGATGGATATGCATTCACCTATCACATGGTCTTTTTGGTACAGCAAGGGAGGAAGGCAGAGTCATCAGTCAAACGAGTCGCCATCCTTCCACCCCATGAACAAGTAGCAAGCGAGGCAAGTTGTGGCGAGCACTGCGAGGTGCAGCCCCAGTTGGCCAGTTGCAGAAACCGGGCAGCCCAGGGTCCAGCCATGATGACAGGGGAGAGGAGGGAGGTAGCCAGGAACGGCTCTCCGCCAAAACAATTTTGAGGATGAGAAGGGAAGAGGGAGGGAAACGGGAAACCGTGCCCTCTTTACCGGAGTATTAGATTTTTTACTCTTGGGCAGCTCTACTGGTGTTTTTATAAGCTAGCTGTAATAATATTATTTTATATTTTAAGAGAAGAAAAGAAAAAAACAATATATTTCTTAGCTAATCTTGTGCATATATTTTCAAGATTATGTGAGGATGTCACATATAGAACTATTCAAGTTAAAAGCTTGTGTTAAAAATTTAACATCATTTGTCTTAGAGCTAATAAATTTCACAGCATAAGAATTTTAAACAATCGGTTAATTTTTTCTAAAAAGCATATGATTTAGAGTATGATTGGTTGGCGGCTACCATTTGGACAAGCCTCCGTTTGATTTTCTACCAAAATTTACCAACCTCTCATATTTATCTGGCCAAATTTATGGCAGATTTTCATGGCAAAAAACTAACTATAACAACCTTAATTAATAGGGACATCCTTACCCGTTTAAGGTCCATGTAAAAACAAAGTTTCATGGACCGAGTTAAGGTCTGATTAGTCAAACTTAGGCTTGAATTGGCTTGTAGTCCAATGGTAAGGCGGTCCGGTGGGGACGCTACCCACCGGGGTTCAAATCACGGTGCTTCGACCTTTTCCCGGGATTTTCCCAAGGATTTACCGGCGTTATGCATTAAGTGGTAGCGGCGTCCCGTCGTCGGCGACCCAGGCGCCTATGGTGACTTCGAGAATCTCCAGATCTGCCGCCGCCCCGGTCCGCGGAGGTGCTCATAGGGGTAGGGTTTTGCGTGCGTGTGTTCATAGGGGTGAGTGTGCGCGGCGTGTTGTGGCGTCTGCGTTGTCTTGTGTAATTCTCAAAAAAAAAAAAAAAAAAAAAAGTCAAACTTAGGCCCTATTTGGTTCTGCATGTCAAACAAGAGGACTAAAAATGACGAATAATCCCTAGCCCAATAGTCTTTGGAGATGCTAATTGAAACTAATGGTCCGGTGTAGTCCCTAGTCTTAAGAATCCAAGCTCTTAGACAAACTAACTCAATACTATATCCTTAACTAGCTGTAAGTCAACTAACTAACCTACTCCAGCCAATTCTAAATAATTTTTAGACACAACTAGTAATTAGCCCATGTGATCCAAAATTGGCCTTAATACTAACGCTTTTCAAAGTTCCACACGGCTACCGTCCTCCCCCTTTGCGCCCACGATAGGAATGGGAACGAGTCAATTTTGTTTGATCTGGCATCCACCACGAGCTTCATGCTGTGGGACCCACCACACGGCAATGCACTGGGCCGCCGGGTAAAGTACATGGAAGCTGGTGCAAGGGCGGTCCGGCCGTCCCCGTTCGGATTTTCTGCGAGTAAAATCCATCGCATTCGCATCGCGTTGAACTTACTTGCTATACCGCGCATGATAATGATATCACCTCTGAAAACTGTTTCAACTAGTACTATAGATAATATATTTTCGAAAAAACAAGTTCAAGAGGCACAATAAAGTAATTTGTTTATACTGGTGGTACTGATGGGTTTGTGCTGCGCTGCCAAACACCACCTCGGAGCTACTCCGAATAAAATAAGCTGGAGACGGCAAAGGAATCTGCTTTGCTGGTTCGATCCAATCTCCTCCCAACTCCAACGACGACGGACTCTCCAAAGAAAGCTTCAAAGCTCGATCCATTCCAGCTTTGATTTCTTGTCTACTCTCCCTTCAAAGCTCGATCCGTTCCCTCCCTGTCTAGTACTCACTATCGGTGGCAGCTGGCAGGTGAAGACGAACGAAGCATCGTGGCCTCCTATTGCTTGCTATCGTTGTGGCGCTGTCTCTTCGGAATCGCAAAAGCAAAAGCAAACAGCTGCGTGTCCATTGCTCACATCCATGAGCGAAGCAATCAGCTCAGCTCAGATGTTTAGCTGTCGTCCCTACGGATTATGATCCATTAACCGGACGACGACGAGAACTGGTACGGACTAATCGTGTGGCACAGTTCTTGCGTAGAGCAGGGGGAAAAAAAACGTATGGTATGAACAGTGTATGCAGAGCACCGGGAGTAGAGAGAGACGCGTACCTTGGTCGTCGTCGTCGTCCTCGGGGGCTCGAAGTCGAAGACCCACCGCGGCGAGGAGTCGGCCTGCCACCGCAGCAGCAGCAGGACGGCGGGGACGCTGAGCAGGCAGAGCACGAGCCCGGCGCGCACGGACGCGCGCCAGAGCTTGCTGCCCCGCGCCTCGCCTCCTTGAGCTGCTCCACGGCGCCGTGGTGGGCCGGCGCCGGGGTCCCCGGCGCCCGCAGCTGCGTCTCCAGCACGCCGCGGAGGGCAGCCGCTCCTCGTCGCCCCCGCTCCCGTAGCTGTTGCTGCCTGGCCTCCCCATCACCATGAGCTAAGCGACCGTCCCCGCACGCGTCTCATATATGCTCGCTGAACGAAGCTCGCTCCGTCGGTCCTCGGTCTTGAGCTGAGCTTTGCGACTTTGTGGTTCTGTGCGCTCTCGCGTAGCCGGAGACGGAGTGGTCAAAGTAGTACGGCCATCTTCCGCGTGGGAGAAGTTTTGCAGGACTTCCATGGTTGGACTTAAATGCCCCTGGACGGGCCAAGAGGCCGAGATTGATTCATGTCGATTGCATGGTTCGATGTGGCGTCGTCACACGGTTTGATTGATGGTGTATGGAACTCGGAACACAACTATCGAGCTCACGCGGCAAACTTGGAAAGAGATCTTCATCTCACACACTACTACGGTAGTACCGAAATCATTTTACAAGACACTGCTTTTTTTTTTTTTTTTTTGTGACGGACGTTGAGTTTGCCTGCCACGGTTAATAGCCTGATTAACCGTGACAGACATTTTATTTATTTTCCGTGACGGGCACTTTCGCGCCCGTCAAGGAAAATAGATTAACTGTGATGGGCAACTTAAAATCGTGTGTCAGCATTGGACCGAAGCCTGGTGACCAGTCAACATCGCCCACCGCGATTGCATCAATGTTCCAGGGGTCGTCAAACACCGGCAACTTTGGCGCGCGGATCGACGGACCGGCCGAGGGCACCATGGATGCCGAGGCAGCCGCTAGGTCCACATCGGCCCGGCGTGGATGCGGCCGCCTCTCCTCGGTCAACCGACTCCCTTGACGATAGGTGAAGGGCGGTTCGTAGGCAAGGTTCTCGCGAAAAGGCACCATCACGGCCGTAGATGTCGAGTCGGCCGCTAGGTCCACACCAGCCGGCGTGGATGTAGTCGTCTCTCCTCGGTCTACCGACTCCCTTGACGATAGGTTGAAGCAGTTTGCAGGCAAGGTTTTGCGAAAGACACCATCGTCATTGTTGTCTCTACCAGTGCAAGTGTCACCGTCATGTTACTGGCTGCCACGATTGACTGCGCCTTTCCTAGAGTGCACGATCAGTTCCAGCGTCCTCATGAGTGCGGACAAGAAGTCATATCTCACGTTGGTAAGTATGCTCCTAACTTTTCAGTCGTTGGTTGGGTCGCAGGGGGGGGGAGGAGGGGGGGGCTTATGTACCCTTGGTTATCGTGTACTCCCTCCGCCGCTTTAAAAGTATCACTTTGATTTTCGTGTCATCTTGTTTCATCATTTCGTCTTATTAAAAAAATTATAAATATTATACGACTTATTTTATCATTAGAGATACTTTAATTGTTATTTATTTAATTTCTTATTTATAGAAATTTTTTGAATAAAATGAATGATCAAACCGATATCTAAAAAGTGAAAAACGTCACTCTTAAAAGGACGGAGGAGTAGCACCGATTGTTCACGCTTACAACAAGTACATTGATACACCTTACAAATCTTATTGGATGTCACATAGTGCTATTGAAAAGATCGAGATGCTGCATATACGTGACAGAAGATACCTAAAAATAGACATAAGCATTTGCCTTTGGATGCCATCACTAAACATGTGGATTTCTAAACAACAGAACCAGCAAGGAGTGCACATGGAGAGGGCGAAAAAGACGAAGGATCCAATTGCCATTGGGAGGAAACGTTGGTGCCGAGGGTGTTCACTTCCCATGCAAAGGCAAAAAAAAACCCAAAAATTACTACGACCATCCGTCACATCGAATATTTTAACGTATAAATGGATCACTAAACATAGGTAAATAACAAAACTAATTTATTTTTAAGTTTAGCTGAAAAGTGCGAGACGAATCTTTTTAAACTTAGTTAATGCATGTTGGGACAATAATTACCAAATACAAACAAACGTGCTACAAGATGAAAGCTCCAACCCAAATTTTTTCGGGTTGCATGACAACCGAACGCCCCCGGTGCCCGGAGGCATCTTTTGTTCGAAGACCAAATACAAAGCCGGGCAAGGCTTTTGCCTAGAAAAGGCCACTCCCCTTGCTTTGCCGTTGCCCACAACATAAACCACCAGTACCAACCGGCCACAAAACATGACCACAGCGTGGTCGCAGCCACCCACCCACAACAGCAGCAAACCTTTGACTTTTTTCATTTGGAGTTTACTCAGTTTAGATAGGCCGAATTTGGTGGCGGTAAGGATTGTGTCCATGCAGTTCAGCCAGTAACAAATGCTGAGGCGTTGTTCAAGTTATCGAGCTGGATAGTCTGGCAAAGTGAACGAACGAAAAACAGTGCCAGCCAAAGTGACAAACTGTATCTAAACGCTCTCATTACACATGGTCAACGGCAAGAATTTGGCCTGCTGGTGTTGACACTGTATCCAACAGGTCCTTTTATCGGCAAAAATCAAACTGTTACTGTTAGCGACGCGGAACGCACTGCAACTAAAGACGTTCCCGGACGCGACATGGTGACCACGAACACGGACACAACTGGGCCAAGGAACGGAGCACGTGTGGCGCCCCCAACGTTCTGATCAGTGGACCCGATTGGGTGTGAGCCTAGGCCCGGCACTGTTGCGTCTGTGCGGCTCACATCGAGAGCGCCTCTTTTGTATGTATTAAAAAGGAGAGAAAGAGAGGTCGAGAGGATCATCAACAAACAACAACTAAATTACCAATACGAATCTGTCCTCCCTCTTTACCCTGTTCTTCCCCTTTCCCCTACATTCAACTTCTTCCCAATTCAACTCCAATCTACTCTACTAACACAATCACACTTATAAAACTCCTTTTACGCGCCCTATCTCTGGTGATATGTTTGTTCTTTTGACAGCAAACCACGAAATCACGCATTTATTTACACAAACTGAAAGAAACGCCAATGCTCAAGGGAACAACTTGACACCCTCGTGCTTGTCCTCACAGTGCCGGACATAAGGCACTAACGATCCGATGTCAGTCCCCTCTGCTGATCCGCACATTTGTCGCGGCGGCGCCTGAAGACAGGGCTCCACCGTCTTCGATTGAACGCACGGCGGATCAGCATGTGTTTCCGGGGACGGCGGCCGCAGCAGCACCCAGGGCCGCACGCCGGCGAGCCCGTGCGCGATGTACCCGAACGTCGACACCGCGCTCGTCACGATGCGATCGCAAAAGCTCAGAAGATATATCTCCGCTAGGGCCCTCTGGTTATGGCTGCGCGCCTCCGTGCGTTGCTCCCTCTCGTGGCTCGGCTGGTGCACCTGCACGTACTCCCCGGTCTCCGTCGGGTTCGTGTAGTACACGCTCTGGATGCGCTCGTAGTAGTCGGAGAAGAGCGACGTCACCAGTACCGAGGTGAGCTTCGTCCTTCTACTCTCCTGCGCCACAGCCGCCGGCGTGGAGTGGTTCGCCTCGCCGTCCTTCCGCACAACCTTGGGCAGCAAGCCCTCCTGCTCCGAGCACCGGACAATTTGGCCGTACATGTTGTCGAACGGCACGGGCATCTCCGGGAACACGCGCACCTGGAGGCCGACGCGCTCGTCGGCCCTGGCAAGGTAGGCCTCGTAGTACCTGCGCACGATGCCCCACACATCGTTGGACGGGTGGAAGAGGTATCGGGCGAGGTGGTGGAACACGGCCTCCTTCTCCGGGAACAGCCGCTGGAGCTCGTGCTCGTAGGCCGGCATGAGGGAAGAACATGGTCGAGAAGTAGACGTCGGACTTGATCACCATCCAGTTGAACTTGGCGAGCACGAGCTGGTCGGCCTCGCAGAAGGCGGCGTCGGTGAACGACTGGATGAGGTCCAGAAACACGTACGCGGGGAGCCTCTCGGCGGAGACGTTGCGGTGGTCACCGCTTACATCCCCGGCCTGGCGCATGTTCTTGTAGCTCGTCGGCGACAACATGGTGAAAGTGCCGGCGAAGTTGGTGATCGGGAAGTCGGCGGGGATCGTCCAGGAGCTGCCGGGGAAGGGCTCGCAGAAGAGGCCGTCGAATTCCTGCGGCGCGTGCACGAGCAGGACGCGGTCGGTGAGGAGCGCGTACAGGAACGTGGAGACGAGCGACAGCATGCGGTTGCCGAGCCCGTTGAACGGCGTCCACACGACGTACTGGCACTCGGAGTGCGCGGCGTTGCGGCCGGACCGCAGGTGTTCGACGGCTTGCTTGAAGAGAGGCCCGCTGGGTCCGCACCGCCTGTGCCGGGCCTCGTACCGCCTGAGGCGCTCCACGAGGTAGGTGGATGGGCGGAACGGGGACGGACGCCGGTAGAGAGACGACGCGTACCGGGAACGGCACGACTGCTCGTCGAAGGCCGGCGAGAGGAGCCCGCCGATGAGGCGGTCTTGGTCGTGCCGAATCGGTGGCGCGGGCTCGGCGTTCAATCCTGCAGCCACTGCATCAGCAGCATGGACACTTGACGCTGCATCAGCCTCAGCATCGTTTCAAATCAAACAATAACAAATACCATGGCCCACAAGATCAACAGTCCTACTAAGCGATCATGTTATTATTTTTATAAATTTGATTAAACTTCAACTTAATTTAGAACAACTCATAATTTTGTATATTTTAGGACCGAGGAAATAATAATTTCAATATCCATGCAACAAAAATTGTTTGTAGAAAAACTTCGAGAATGAGTGGAATTCAAATGTTTTAAATAAAGTTTTCTTCAGCTAATAGAAATCAAACTAAAATTATTAGATATATAAATAAATCTCATAATTTACTTTTACGTGGTAGAGGTTGTTACTCTTCTCTATGCACGAAAGAGAAGACTCAGAAGAGTATGTCCACTCAAAATTATTACCTATCTAAAAGATGGGTAGGAAAGGTTGTTGTCATGATGGTGTATGTAATACGAATCTATTATAGACGAGAAATGAGAAGGCACGAAATCGTGATGGAATCACTGCATTTGTTGCATTGATTTGTCTCATTTGTCAAGCAGTTTGCTTTCCATGTTGCTGTCGGAAATTACTTCCGCGATCCTTTACCGTAATGTCATTTGTGTGAGTTCCAAAACGCATGCGTGTGTGTCACGCACTAAATTCAGAAAGAACATGCTCATCGGTTAGCATGGTTACCTGGCTTTTGCACGAACTCAGTAGTACTCTTCGTCGGCAAGAACGCGGACATGCTTCCACGCCCGCTGAGGACCAGCACGAGCAAGGTCAAGGTGGCCAAGCACCCAACGACGAGGACCTCCGCCCGGGCCAGCGCGCGGCATCCACGCCATGCCTTGTGGCTTCCCTCCCCATTCCTCCCGGCGCCGAGCTCCCCGCCGCCGATCGCCACCTTTGTGCGCTCCCCGCGGCGTTCGCGCCATCGCCGCACCCGCTCTTTCTTGGACGCACACGCTTCCCGTGATTAGAGCACCATCTTATATTGATTGTATTCGGATATATAGAAAGCGCCACGTTTTCTCAAGCCATTGTTTTTTACCCCCGAAAACTGCTGGCAGGATTATGCCAGGGAAATATATTTGATAGAGGAGGTCTCAAGCCATTGTTAACAGTACCTTCCAGACGCCAAGCTTGCAGTCAACGACATCTCGCGTCATGTCTCTGCATGATGCAGCGATCCCCCGCCAGCAAGGTTTATGCACGGCCGCGCAAGCTAACCGAGAGACCGACCGGCGACCGGCTATATACAACACCCAACTAGTAGGGGATCCCGGCGCCACGAGACATGTGCTAGTTACACGAACGCAAGTAGCTAGTGTAGTTTATACAAGAACATGGACACCTGGCATTCCCCGTTGAGCTGCCGTTAATTCCTATAAGCATGCCGCTGATGGAACGCATGAACCTCCACGGAACGGGATTAAAATAACTGTACATTATTGTCGTCATCAATTTGTATTCCAGTCAGTATCTGTAGTATGACAATGACAATGAAATTTAGGTACAGAAGGCACAGTTTCACCCCTGGGGAGCTTCGCTTCATACCCAGCAGACATATAACCCTTGTCCCTCAGCTCCTTCAGCATCGCCTCCGTCATCCTAGACTTGCCAAACTCATAGGTCATGTCTTCCATGTCTTCGCGACTAACCAGGTCTCCGACAGAAGCTTCGACGTCGGAGAGTGTATCTTCTAAGTCCTGAGCGCGGGCCGGCTGCAACATACAACTCTCGTAGTAATCAGAGAACTGGAAGGAACGTACCGGAAGAAGCTCCGCGTACGGCCCGTAGATCTCGAAGCGAGGATAATACCCTTTCACACTAAACGGACCAATAGCCCCAAGCATGCAACCAAGCGAAGGCTCTAACAGAAAGAAAGCAAGGACGGACCACTAGCGAGAGAGCGCCAAGTGAAGGTGCGTAAAAGCAGCAAGCAATGAAAAGCGATGGCTGGGGGTGCGCCCCGCGTCGCCGGGGGCTTTTATAGGCACCACGAGTGACCCTTCGCATTCCAAAACCAACGAACGCGGTCAACGGGCAGATAACGGTTGGGACATGATCCCCGTGTAGCGAAGGCCAAAGAGAAGACATGCCGTGGGGAAGGTACCCTCAACACCTCCGCCCGGTGCCGAAAAAGTTGAGAACCAGGCACACGTCTTTCGCCTTGGCCGCTAGTCCTCGTGGGAGGGGGGACTGTTGGGACATGATCCCCAGGCACAGCGGAGATGTCGAATAGAACTAACAAACGAGAATTCCGAGTTCCGCTAACTATCACTTCGTCATGATGCGTATTTTTTTCCGCAGGAACCGCCGAGCGGCGGAACAAGGAAGCTCAAGGCTGGCGGAGGTGTCACCTCCGCCAGCCGCCTTGCCTCTTCTCGCATGTAGGGGAGCGAAGCGACGCGTCTTCGCCCGGCAGCTTGGGGACCCGGCCCCAACAAGGCGAAGATGTCCGACCCAACTTCCGGAGTAGGGACGCCAAGACCTCGGGCGAAGGTTGACTGGCGGAGATGTTCCCTTGAGGACTAAAGCTGGAGTCGGACCCCAAATGGGCCAAGCGGCGGCCCAATTGACTAAAGGCGGTTTGAGAGCTGAAAGGACGCGGAGGACCCCTGCAGGTTGAGAGCCACTAATGGAATATTCTAGGAATCCGAAAGGTTAAGATTTTAATTTCTTAACCACACATGTTTGTAAACTATAAATAGAGGGTACAACCCTCCTTGTTATTGGTTGGTGAATGAAACTTATTGGCATTTAATATTAGGAGTTCCACATTTAGTCTCAAAAACCTTCTTCTCCCCGAGGGGCAATGCCCGGCGGAGACCTCACACCCCCGTTGGAAACACCAGTTTCAACACAAAGAAATCTGTTGTGGTCTCGAGAGAAGTTCCAAAGTACATATAAATCTTCTTGGTGGCCTTGCAAATGAACCTTTCAATCTGTTTGGTGCATTTAGGTCCTCTCTCATTTAACAGAATTAACATTATAAATATGGGAACATATCTAGTGCAAAACCAACATTTCGTGCAAACCCGTGCAATCACGATAAAAATGCGGTCTAAATTCAAAGAAGAAGGGTACAGCTGAACTAGGAGAAGTAACAGGATTGACAAGCTTATGCATTTGGTTTGCCCCTTCACATTCAAAGAAGAAGGGTAACTCAAATTCCAAGTGTAGAAAGTTATATGCCAGATTCAGAATAATTTCAGCAAGCCAAAAGACACACGTACATCATCAACTCAGTAGCTTTTTCGTGCTTCACTTTTTGAATGCAAAGCTGAGCAATGAGTTTTCGTGAGTTTTTTGTACCAAAGGCTCCAATCTGTAATCTGTATAACAGAACATAATTTAATAAGCACTACAATACTTAACTTCAGTTTGACAGTACGAATTTAGACCAGATATACATTGTTGGAACAACAGTTGCCAAACAATCCGGCTGAATAACTTCGATTTTATGCACATATTCAAGAGTAGGGTAATACACCAGCAGAAAACCCCCAAAAAGTACAGGCCGAGGTCATCAAATTTTGCAGCATAAAACCTCCCTAAAACCCCATAGCTAAGGTAGTACCGACCAGTTCCTCAAATCCACACGAAACTAGGAGCAACCAAAACGAATTTGATACGTCGAGCCCCGTGGTGATCGGATAGATTGGAAACCCTAATCACGAACTCGCGATCAGGTAAAGCAGTGGTTACAAATATCAACTAAGAACGTTTTAGCGGAACAAATCTTAGCCACGCAGCGCAATCTAAGCAGAAGAAGAGAACTACGCTAAGCAGAGGAGGAGGAGTACGATGAGCTTACTGCTTTTTCACCTGAGCAGATAGCACCCGCCGCCGCAGCAAGCATTTACGGGAGGGCGGCGACGCAGGAGGTGGGAGGTACGAGGAGGGAGGAAGTGTCGTGCCTTTGGCCCATGGCCGCCGCGGAAGAGAGTATCCACCAAGATGTAAGCCTGTCCCGGTTCGGCTGCAGGGATGCAGCGCTGCGGCTAAAGTGTTGTGTTGTCGCAACCGTTTTTTTTCACTCACGTAACATTTTGTAGCAGCAGCGCTGAATAAATAAAATTTAAAATAAAATAATTTTATACATCATTAATTACTGAGTATTTTGATCATCTAACTTGATCTTTTATTCAAACTAGTACCGCGCGTGTTTATAATTATAATAGTCAACACTCTGTTTACATTAGAGCGTTTTTTTTTTTGCGAGATATTAGAGCATCTTTAGTTAAAAAACACTTGGTAAATCAATGAGTTTCAAGTGGCTAAAAGAAGTTGGT
Source organism: Hyparrhenia diplandra (assembly GCA_015847255.1). Taxonomy (NCBI): domain Eukaryota; kingdom Viridiplantae; phylum Streptophyta; class Magnoliopsida; order Poales; family Poaceae; genus Hyparrhenia; species Hyparrhenia diplandra. Next base: position 58,188 of record JADLZK010000135.1, read on the forward strand.
GCATATTTGTTGTGTTCCTCCAACAATTTTAAAATCTTGCTCCTCAAATATAGAAGACAATTTTAAATCAAAAATTTCTAATTGTGTTTAAAATTTAAATCAATATATAGCTACTTTTTTTACTTTCTTGCTTATAAATTTGAATACAAGTACACATGCACACCTGGCATTCCCCGTTGGGCTGCCGTCGCATGCCGCTGATGGAACGCATGAACCTCCACGGAACGGGATTAAAATAACTGGAAACTGCCGTTAATTCCTATAGGCATGCCGCTGAGGCAACTGGAAGCTGTCGAGCAGGTCGCTGATGGAACACATGAACCTCCACGGAACGGGATTAAAATAACTGTACGTTATTGTCGTCATCAATTTGTATTCCAGTCAGTCTGTAGTATGACGATGACAATGAAATTCAGGTAGGAGGAAGCATCTCTTGCCATCTATGTGGTGTATATACGCGATTTGTTTTCTGAAGAACGAATTTGAAATTTGAATACAGTACTGAAAGCCATTTCTGTACCTTAATTGCACTTGTAGAAGACTACAGGTAAACGAATACAACGAATCTCGCTCGAAATGCCTAAAATTACTCCACAGGCCAGCAGCTGCAGGTACGCACGCAGTTCAGAAGAAGAGGAATTGTTGGATCGTGTAGCTGTCCGTCCATTCAGAGAGTTAGCTATCGAACAACTTGAGGCCGAAGCCGACGTCCTCGCAGTGCCGGACGTACGGCTTGACGGCGGCCACGTCGACGTCCCTCTTGGCCCTGCACCCGAGGATCGGCGGCGAGTGCAGGCACGGCTCCACGGACGTGGACCGGACGCACGCGACGTCGGATGTCTCCCTGTTCCAGTCCGGCCGGAGCAGGATCCACGGCTTCACGCCGGCGAAGCTGTACGCGACGTAGCCGAAGGTGGACCAGGCGCTCATCGTGATCTTGTCGCAGTAGCTGAGCAGGTAGATCTCCGCCAGCGCCTTCTGGTTGTGCTCGTTGGACGTGTACTGCTGCTGCTCCTCGTGGCTGGGCTGGAACACCGCCACGATCTCCCCGTTCTTGGTGGGGCTCTCGTAGTACATGCCGCGGATCTTCTCGTAGTACCCCGAGTAGAGCGACGCGATCAGAACGGCCTTCACCTTCGCGTTGCCGGCGTCGGCTGTCGCGTTGTTCGTCATCGTCGGCAGCTCGGCGGCGGTGGCGAGCTCCGGGAGCAGTTGCTGCTCCTGATGCACCGCATCAGCTGGTCGTACATGTTCTCGAACTTGATGGGCTTCTCCGGGAAGATCCGGATCTGGAACCCGATCTTCTCGTCGACTCTGGCAAGATACGCCTCGTAGTATCTCCTGATGATGCCCCAGACTGGGTTCGTCGGGTGGAAGAGGTAGCGTCCCAGGTGGTGGAACACGGCCTCCTTCTGCGGGAACATCCTGGCGAGCTCCGCCTCGAACATGGGCGTCAGGAACAGCGCCGGCGCGAAGTAGCTGTCGGACTTGAGGATCATCCAGTTGAACTTGGCGAGCATGGCCTGGTCCTCGTCGCAGAAGACGTTGTCCGACAGCTTCAGCTGGAACTGCTCCACGTGGAGGTACACGTACGCCGGCAGCGACGACGCCGGCACGTCGACGTCGTTGCGGACGACGTTGCTCTTGAGCATGTTGGCGTAGCTCTCCGGCGCGCCGATGTGGAGCTTGTGCGGGTTGTTCTGCGGGAAGTTGCGCGGGAGCACCCAGGAGCTGCCCGGGAACGGCTCGCAGAAGAGGCCCTCCTGCTCGGCCGAGACGTGCATGAGGAGCACCCGGTCGGTGAGCAGCGCGTACAGGAAGGTGGACGCGATGGTGAGCATGCGGTTGCCCAGGCCGTTGCAGGGGAACCACACCACGTACTTGCACTCGGAGCTGTCGGCGTTGCGCCCGGACTTGAGCTGCTTCACGGCCCGCTTGTAGCGCTTCGTCCCCGGCCCGCACTTCTTGTGGTACGCCTCGTACTTTCTCAGCTTCTGCGTCAGGTAGGGGAGAGCGGAAAGGGGATGGCTTCCGGTACAGGTTCGATTTGTAGCGGCTCTGGCACGAGGACTCGTCGAATGCCGCGGACAGTAATCCGCCCAGAAGCTTATCCTGCTGGGAAACAGATGTTGCCGTAGATGCCGAGACGTTCTTCAGAGCAATAGGTTCTGCAGGGAAGAGATTTAAAGCAGAGATGAGTTGAAAAATGCAGGTAAAAAAAATGGAAATTAATTGCGAACATGTGTAGATTGATGATTTTTTTGCGCAATGTGAGGCTGACAAGTGGGTCTTGGGGACTGCATGCCATCACTTTTTTTAACCTCTGATAGTTTTGTTTTTTCAGTCAACTTGGACAATCTTTATGGCAGTGATCATAAAAGTAAAGGTGGATAAATTATGGACCTAAAAGCCGGTTAAAAATATAAGCATACGGATTTATGATCATTGATCAATCATCTCATTCCTCACAACCACAAAAAGAAAGACTAACACATCTTTCTTTTCCTGAAAGCAATTGATTAGATGCTTCTTATTCTGGCCAGAAACAGGGCCATCGAGGTGTCAACTAGAAATGAGACGAGAACGAAGCCAAACCATTAGTTTTAAGGGTGGATCGCTGCAAACTAGAGGCCTCGGCATCTTTTCTGATTATCTCTCTCTATAAAAAAAATATAAAATAGAGATGCAAAACTGAACATAGCTTAACTAGCTGGGCTCTTCGTGATGGTCCTTAACTTGATACGGGTGAACATAGCTTAATTAGCTGGGCTCTTCGTGATGGTCCTTAACTTGATATGGGTGATTGTGTTTTTCTAATTTATTCTATGATTTTTTTTGAAAGAGTGTTATTCGATTTAATAGCTTTGTTTTTATATGGTAGACAACGTGTTCATGGGTATCGAGCCATTAGTGATGATTTCATTAATCTCGATATATATATCGGTCTAATCATTCCAATGTGTTTATAGGAGCAAGATGTAGGTGCATGCATGGGATATCTCTACATAATGATTTAGGCCTTGTTTAGTTGGCAAAAATTTATAACCTAATGTCCGAAAGTTAAAATTTGGGCACTGTAGCACGTTTTGTTTGTTTGTAGTAAATATTATCCTACCATAGAGTAAATAGACTCAAAAGAATCGTATCGCAATTTATATCTAAACTGTGTAATTAGTTACTTTTTTTACCTACATTTCATACTCCGAACATATGTCTTTTGGTGTATTTAAAGTGATATGATGGAAAGAGAGTGGAAAAACTTGTAAGTTGGTTTTAAAATTTTTTGCTAACTAAACAAGGCAAAAGAAAGAGAAAGAAAAAAAAAATTACTCCCATTTTCATTAAGGGCAAGTCACGTCACGTCTCGTCCTCAACTAAATATAGTAGCAAAAAAAATACGTCCCATTCTCAATTAAGTACCGTAGCAACAAAATACGGCAGACAATAAAGTGCAATTCATCGCTTCCTATAAGTGGACACTTGGCACGTCACCTTGTTTAAACTTGGAGGGTACTTAGCATTTTCTTAAAAAAAAAAACACTACATTGCACTTGGTTAGGGCTACTACTTTATGAATAACAGTGACGAGCCTGGTCCCGTGCTCCGTCTAAAAAAAACGGAATTTACGCAGAAGTCTTTGGAAGGAACTGTGACGAGTGATGAGGCAGGACAAGATCCGAGCAGTGATCTTCTCTGTACATGTACGTCCACAACTCACTGTTGCAGTGTTGCTGCACGCAAGTGCAAGTCAGATCTAAATTTCGGATCAACGAACACGCAAGCAGCGGATCAACGATCGGAGCACAAATCCGGACTGCCTGCACGAGCCTGGTATTCATGTGATCCGATCAATGCACGGCGTGCTCCGCCAATTGGCAAATGCCAGCGTACCGTAGCAAGTACTAGTACTACAGAGAACGAATCAACGATGACGTCTTCTCGAATCGGACTCTGATGAGCTACTACCTCCTGACCTGACAAAACGCCAATTTGCTTTTAGCCATGACGAAACAAAAGGCAGGCGCAGAGAATTGCATACGATACGGCAGCATCTCCCCGGCCGTTGAACGTTCATAGGCCGCCACCAACCAGCAACCCCCGTTTGTGAGAAGAATCGGGGCGCGAAACGCGAGAATTCCCGGTTGCCACGCATGGCCTCCGCCCCAGCCGCCGGTCAACGAGCTAATTAACGTGCGACGTGATCCCCGAAATCCAGAGGCCAAAACGCAACGGAGTGCAGAGGAGAGGAGGGAGCTTACTTTGGCCCTGAGGCGTCGTCGCGCCGCGGTCGCCGGCGTCCACGTGGCGGTCGACGGCGGGCGGAGAGGAGGAGGTAGCAGGCGCCGACGATGACGACGAGGACGACGACGGGAAGGAGGTGGAGCTGCTGCCCCAACGGCCGCCGAAGACGAGGAAGAGGAGGGGCAACGTGAGGAGGAAGCCAACGAGCACCATCTCCGGGCGGACGCCGGAACCGCGCCACCCGCCGGCACGCTTCTTGTCGTCGTCATCGGACGGAGCCCGAGGGCTCCGCGACCGCTTCACGTCCATCTCCCTCTCCCTCAGGCTCACGCTCAGCTGCTGCCTCTTGTTATGTTGATTAAAACTCTCGTTTTGATCCGTGTGTGTGTGTGTGTCGACGGCTTGCTTGTGCCGGCTTCTCTCCTCTTTGGAGTTGGAGGCTTGGAGCTGGTCAACATGGTGGAAGGGGGCGGCTTGAAATGGAAGGAGAGGGAGTGACGCCGACGTGTGCCCCGATCATACATCGGGAGCACTGTTCCGTTTACCCGTAAATCGTTGGATTCTGCAACGCACACCACTTATTCTATTTGCGATCGACTACTTAAACTGCTGCGTAGAGTATACTCGCGCGCGCGGGAGTTGGTAGGTTTGCTTATCGTGGACTTACTTAGTTTTGTGGCTTGTGATGGGAACGAGGAACAATTTTCTATATAGCTTCTGCCGGTTCCATAGAAAAGTGTCCGCTCTTTATAGCCTAACCGTACCGTAACTTTCTTTAGTACTAATCCTCTCGTCCTCCAAAGTTAATCTTTTCACTCTGTATTTTCTTATGAAACAACAAATCTGAATCGTCCCTGCTTACAAACATGGGCGGCAATCGAACTATCTATACTGAAATTCTTGTAAAAAAAAAGTTATGATATTTGGATCCTTCTTAGAAAGCAGGAAATGATGAGCAGCACGATGCCACAGCCACATTTGGGACTCTGAAAGCTAGAGAGGGCATGTGTACATCACATGTTATGCTTCTGCAGCTGCAGGTTGCAGGGTCACGAGTCACAACTGTCAAAAATTGCACGCACCGTCCTTTCTCCTTTGCAGGAACTGATAGCTCCATACTCTCCGTCCTCCCAACTCGGATCAAGACCCACATGGTTGTGGTAGTTCGTGACGTCCTGCGCTTCTATCTAGTCACTATTTTTTTTGTGAGATTGGGTTCATCGGGACAGGACGGCGGCTTCGCAAGGACATGTGACTTGATTCTTCCATGGACGTTTACTTCGCTTTTCACTGGCTGCAGAATTGCAGACCCAGCATCGGCTCTATTATTGGGGCTTAATTCAATGTTTTTTTTTTCATTCAGAAGTACTTAATTCATCAATGGTGGTAGGTAGGTGGAGTGGAGGGCTAGAATATGTATGCCGTATGCGCATCTGAATCCTTCAACGCCAACGAGCTTGCGAAGATGACATAATCAACCCTATCCTAGTGATCTATACGTACGTATCATATTCGTATATATACTGCTTGAATACTTCAAAACTCGTCCGTCACCATCACCACCAGGGTGAAAAGACGACTTGTTGTGTAATGTAGGTGGGGCATCTGGGGCCTGGGGCTGAAGCTGGACTATACATCGGTTGGTTGTGTCATTTTCACTCGGTGTGAGGTGTCCATCAGACGGCCATTGCACGATCACAAATGCAGTACAGAAGTGCGACTGGCTCGGTCTTCAGAGGAGGAGCGATCTCCCGTCAATTTGCCATGTGTCTATGAGTCCATGTGACAACATGCTAGATTCACACAGCTTATGTCGAATCCAAAGAACCATGTGCAGTGGTCAGTGGCTCAGTGTTGCATCGCTATCTTTTCTCGGATCGGACGCTACATTTCCTAACTTGCCCAACACATAACGAAGAATGTCTTGTAGAACCAGAAGCCGTCAAAACATATATAAGCGCAGCTACGCTGCACACAATTAGTTCAGCTTGTACGCGATCACGCAGCATCAGATACTGCTGCCGTGGTTTCATCATCGTGTCTCGTCGGTGAGTGGGCATATATAATTGCAAGAACGCATTGCAACGCCATCTGGACCTGGAGGTGGAGCTATCCATGGACCCATGAGGCCATGACTCCCACCGATTTTTACTGTCTGGCTATGGGGCTACGGGTAGCATGGCACGGCCGCACCATGTAGCTGAACAAGTGCCGACTGCCCACATGGCTTGCCGGCCGCTTGGCGCCTGGCAACTTCCACTGTGTGCAGTACAGAGAGAACAGGCGAAGGGATGGGTCTCCCTTTCGCCGTGCGCGTCGGTGTCGGTGATTACTGGTTGGAACTTGGCCTGACCGCTGGAAGCACGGAGCCGTAAAACCATGGCCACATCAGTGCACGGGCGGAGCGGAGGCGGAACGCCGGAACCCTTGGGCCCCTTGGGCCTTGGCGCGGCAAGGGGAGCCAGGAACAGGGATCCTCTGTGGCGGGCAGCGGCGCCGGCGGGGTCGCTGTGACCACCCGGCGCCGCGGCGTGTGCTCGCACGCAGGCCGAAACGCTTAACCGCCTAGACAGCTTAGCTTTACATGGTTGGAATCCTACATGGAGCCCTTCTTATAAAAAGCCCAATATAAACATGAGATGATGGGATCGTGCGGGCCACAGCTGTGGTGGGCCACTTCTGTACTGGGCCGTACCTGCACCTGTGTATGATAGGCGCCTTGTTTCCTTCATATTTTCCCCAAGTTTCTTCTCTTTTTTTTTTTTTTCTAAAAAGAAAGCCCAACATCTGTCGTTCTATTCTAACAACACAAACTAACCCTATTGATTAGCATCTAAATTATTTACCCTTGAATTGGCTTGTAGTCCAATGGTAGGGACGATCCGATGGGGCGCTACCCACTGGGGTGGTTCAAATCACGGTCTTCGCACCTTTTCTTGGGATTTTCCCGGGATTTCGGCGTTGTGCATTAAGTGGTAGCGGCGTTCCGTCGGCGACGAGGCGTGTGTGGTGACCGAGAATCTCAGATCTGCCGGTACGCCCAGGTCCTTCCGGAGGTGCTCATAGGGGTAGGGTTTCGCGTGACGTGTGTTCATAGGGATGAGTGTGCGTGCGTGTGTGAGTGTCTGCGTTGTCTTGTGTAATTCAAAAAAAATCTAAATTATTTACCCTTGCCACTACGAAATATAATTTTAAATGCATTGCACCCTAATTGCATACAAATTACCGATAATATAACATTATGAAAAGATAGTTTAAAATAACCTCATAATTTATATCTAAAGTACACATGTGTGTCCTTATGAAAGATCATGTGTGCTATTATGAAAGATAATGCAATGTAATTCAGAGTTTGTATGTAAATTACAAGAGGGGCCATTGAAAAAATATAGGGGTTTTAGTGTTTTTGCCCCTATTCTAGACTCTAAATGTGATTTTACCCCTTTTTTTAACTTTGTGATTTTGCCCTCACTTTTTTTGAAGTGAAGCTCCCGTATAAATGCTCAAGCCCCAAAAATATAAATTAACACCGTTGATTTACATCTATATTACACAGCTCAAATAAAAAGGCATACACTACGAAATTATAGGTTTTGTTGAGATATATAACTTAGACCATGTCAACGTTCGAGGTTATTAAATTTTAATTTAAAATTTAGAATTCAAAATAGATATTTAGGCTATAGATGAGTTTAGATACAGATGACATCAATTATAAGATTATGGATCTCACTGAGAGCAAAGAGAACTTATAACAAATATTTGGCCTTCAAGTTAATAAGAGTTGTCATCTACAAAGCTATAGATATCGTTAAAAACTAGAGTTTTGGAATATACCATATCAACAATCATCATTAGAAAAAAATTCAAACAATTGATAATCAAAATTTGATAATTTAAAAAGAATAATATGGCCTATAAAAAGATCTCAAATAAAAGGAATTGTCAACTATAAATACTAGATCGAGTCAATCTCTACAATTTCGATACAAAGTTCCTATTCATCAGAATTCATACAAACACCTTAGTAACGAGCAAGTTTAAATGACAATCGGGTTTTTCCCTATGGTCGATGGCACAACATCCTAATCCGTGTTGGAGCACCTAACGGCCAAGGGTTATTCCCGCATCTGGGCTTGCCATGCGCGTGAGATGCGATCCAGATTGTTTGGCTCATGGGTCTAGGCCGATAAACCGGTTGATGTTTTATCATTGTTAGAGAAAATATTGTATCATGACCGATAGATCACAGTGATAAGTACAAGCGAACACACCGATGTCGGTATGGAAACACTTCATCCAGGTTTCCAAGGGCCTGCTTGGTTCGGTTCTAAAATTTGCCCTCGCGAAAGAATTGGCAAGCCAAGATTTTAGCTTGCAATTGGTTTACAACACAAAACTTGCAAACTCTCACATAAAGCCTACCAATTCTATGGCAAGTCTTTTTTGCCTAAGTTTTTGGCTATAGACTCCCATGAAACGAAAATTCCTCATGTTTGGCTAGGCCTGCCTCACAGCTCCAGTGTCTGGTCGAACCATACGAATCAAACCAAATTATGTTTTGGTGTCTCTAGTGTGGCCAGCGACTTATGCAAATGGAATTAAGAAAACCACGGGTGTTTAGGAGCCAAAATTCTAGTTCTCGCATGTAGCTTAACCGAAAAGATCGTAAGAAATTTCGTTTGTTTTGTGTTAAATATTATCCTCCCATGGGGTAACTAGACTAAAAAGAATCGTCTCGTAATGTATATCTAAACTGTATAATTAGTTTATTTTTTTACCTACATTTCATACTTCCCGGACACGTGTCTTTTTAGTACATTTATTGTTTCGATGTGATGTGATGGGAGTGTAAAATTTTTTAAAGAGAATCTTTGGGCTCTAAACACAGTCCACAATTATTCGAGTGCGTTGGGTGGGTGATGCGTCCAAAATGACTTTTTACTGCTCTCGGTGCGTTGGGTGGGTGAACATCCAAATGCTCTCCAGTATTGTTGGTTCGCTTTCTTCTTCCCTCGGTTCACTTGTCTGCAACACTGAAAGTGCTATTAAGGCCTGCACGAGACGAGGTAGGCATGACCAACCAAACAACTTCTCTCCAACGCTTATGTTGATGGATACGACAATCAAACAAAAGGCTACTGCATTTATTAAATCGGGCCATCATATTATATCAGGAAAGAAACCAATCATACTCTAAAACTTAATTAAGCTTCACCCACTGAATTGGTGACTCAACTAGTGGATAGCCATTTGCCTCTCCCTCTCGAGCATTGTGGGTTTCAATTTGGATATTTAGGCTGTCGTCGCAATGGTTAGCTATTTATTTTACTATCTAGATATGACATGATGAGGAAAAAGTAGGAGAGAGAAGTAATACTAGCTATATGGAAATAAATTAGACTATTTCACGTAGCCTAAGAACATGTGAGGCATGTGGGTCCAATAATAAAACAATAATCTTTATTGTTGCCTCTCACCTCCACATCACCGACTACGTAGAAATTTAAAGACTATCTATTACCATTCATGGACACCCTTAGATGTTGTTAACACCTTAAACCCACTTCATTAGAAGTAAATATATTACAGATACCACTCACAAGATTCACACCCAACTAAAAAGCAGCGTCCTCCACACGACTCGAGACGAGAGAGAGAGAAAAAGAAAGCCAGATAAATGTCATAGGTTCGAGGAAACAAACATAAATTACATATAGCAACACAAAAGGACGATGAAAGCAAGCACTACCACTGCCATTTCACATCCATCATCTACCTAAGGCCACCCGCAATGGTCCTAGATAGCTGCTAGCTAGGAGATGTACACGTCATGAGCAAAATAGCTAGCACTCCAAAGAGCTATCTATATTCTAGCTATTTGTATTTTTAATAGTTACATACACATAAAAAGAGAAAAATAGATATGATGTGCAACATTTTTGTAGCTCATTGTGTGGCTACATCCATCTTGACTCAAGCCATTTTATTACATGACAACCTTAAGATAGGCACCGGATACAAGGTTTTAAACATAAAAATAAAATAAAATGTTCATACGACATAATGCACTGATTGATAACCATAACTCAAGGCATACAACTTTATTTCAGACCACAAAAGCAAATTGAATAGCTAACTGCATTGTTGAGGAAGAGTCACCGAAAGCCAAAACCCAACAATCTCCATCATAGCCTGCTAGAAATTCCAATCAACTTCATATCAACGATCTGGTAAAAGAAAACAAACAGTAAGTCAGCTTACTCAATAAAAACAATTGTGCTAATAAAGAAACAATTCCATGAAAGAGCTTACATGAGCTTACTCATTGAAGCATGGGTTACAGTTAGAGGCCTTTTGCACTTCAGGAGGAAGAACAATTGAAGCTGGACGACGCACAATATTGAAGCGAGCTTGCAGAACACCAAAAGCACGCTCCACATCTTTTCTTGCACCTTCTTGTTTGGAGAGAAGTTTAGAAAGGGGTATAGAATCATCTTTCCTTGCACCTTCTAAAAAGTCTACAGAATCATCGGATTGATCCGACATGTTTGGAGAGAAGTTTAGAAAGGGGTATAGAGGTTGGAGAGTTTGGGCTGTCGTGCATATATAGATGCAGCTATACTGGTCATGTATATATACACACACATATAAAAAGGACTAATGCGTTTTGGCTACTACACTGAATTGTATTGGTACTGCAAGACAATAATAGATGTTGACTCACTAAATTTCACAAAGCATTGGTAATAGATGTTGACTACATGATAATTAGCAATGCATTTATACATGTTGACTGGCTGTAAAAAAAATAGCAGTAAACAGAAATTCATACCACTGTAAAGTCAAGCAAAGGTACAGGCCACCATGCTGTACAGAAATTTCAGCACATCTATTTCAGTATATGGCTAGACCATGGGGATTTTGCAAAGGTACGTACGAGAAATTTTGGACGGATTTTGCACACCTAACATAGATCTACGAGAAATCTTGCATAAAGAAATAAATCCCCAAATGGATTACCCTCATTGACCTCCTGGACTAGGAGCGGCAGCACCACCACCACAAAGAAGCGCAGGAATACGAGCAGATCCGATTTGAGATGCGGGAACAGGGGTAGGAGCAGGTCCGTCAAGAACTGGCGGAGCCATTTGTCGCTTGATTCGCAAGCTCATCACCGGCAGCCGCGACGTCTTCTCGCCCCCGCCGGCGGCGTCAGCTTGCAGGCGTGCGTCGGCCTCTGCGTCGAATCGATTAGGCTTTGGACTGGGGAAAAAAAAATCAGAGGAGGAGGGTTCAGAGTGGGGAATTCGCGCAGCCATGGAGGATTCGCGCGCGCAGCGGATCTGAGTGCGGTGGAGATCGCTAGCGAAAAAGATAGCAGCCGGCGATTTGGTCGGCGATTTGCTGTATCGGGTTGTGTGCGAGCTTAGCGACGGAGAAGTCGCTGGCTCGATTTTCACAGCACCTTCTCTTTCCTCCACATAGGACCGATGCTGACTTGTACACCCAAATAGCTAGCTGACTCAGCACCATTGCGGACGCCCTAAGCATGCCGAGCGGTATGGCCGGCGCCCCCATCACCGTGCCGCCGGCGACTCCTCGCCTCTGCCGGTCCATGTTGGCCTCCCAACCTTCTCACGCACAGACACCACGAGCACGACACATCAGTTGGGCAGGAAAGGAATGGTATGGCTATGAGCACACACACGCAGTAAAAAGTTGCTTGCTTGCATTGCTTCCAACTTCCAAGCAAGCTCTCCATCAGCGTGCACCTGACCAGCTGAGAACTCGAACTGAAGCAAATTAAAGTGTGTGGTGTGCTGCACTTACCGATCCCCAGGTCGTAGCCGCGGTTCTTGAGCTCGCGGTACTCTTGGCACAGCGCCAGGTGCTCGCAGCAGCAGTGCACCAGGAAGTCCGGGCACTCCCCTTCGTCCAGGTCGTACTCGGCCCTCAGCTTGGACCGGTAGAGGCACGAGTACAGGCACCCCATCCCCGTCGAGGCGCAGATGAGCCCATAGATGAGTCCACTCGCGAGACATGCTGCCAATATAAGCCAGAGTTAATTTCGCGGCGGTGAAATCGGCGAGATCTTTAACCAGAGGAGTTGTTTCAGGAGAAGAAACCAGGGGAAGAACGAAGCTGAGACTGAGAGAGGAGATCGACTCACGGCAGGTGCCTTTGTCCACGATGTCAGCGATCTGCCCGAACGTGATGCAGGGGCACAGGCATGTGATGAGACCTGAGCGCCATGGAAGAAACGCATGTCAACTAAGCTTGAATCGCCACAGGACTGCTGTGAACCCTGTGAAGAGGAAGCGGGGAACGAAGGGATGACTTACAGTTCCCCGGGTCGTCCATGCAGTGGAAAAGGCCGGTGGACCATTTCCTCAGCCCGCCGGCGGCGGGGCGTGAAGGGTTCATGTTCGCCCCGTGCTGCTGCTGGTACGCTGCCGGCGGCGGCGCCGTTGGCGGAGCACCGGAGCTGCTGAATTTGTTATACGCGTCCGGAGGGGCCGACGGATACATTGCTTTGCTTGGGAGTACGAGCTCTTGTTTATGCCAGCAGCAACGAGCGAGGCAGGAGCAGGACCAGTTGCTGCTTTAATGATTCTCGCACCACTCCTCACTCCTCACCAGCCTAGGCTGGCAAAAGACTTGACTCAGAGTCTACTACAAGTCAAGACTCGGACTCACGTGTAGTGCAGCACAAAATAATACACCGGTCTTACGTGGAGTGCAGCACAAAATAATGCACCGGCTTAATTGTTAGCTGGATGGTAGGTAAGATATTAATTGTTAGTTGGATGTATAGTTTTCTAACGGGCCGGCCCTGGCCATGCCGTGCCGGCCTGCACCGTGCCGCCATGGCACGTCGTGCCCTGCGGGATGTGCCTTCATGGGCTTCATGCTTGGCCGACGGCTCGATCCACGACTGTGGGGCGATTTCGGGCCGCCCGCCCGATAAGCATGAGGTGCTCGGCGGTAGCGGCCAACCCGAGGCTCATTGAGAGAGTGGAGGAGAGGCAGGGAAGGAAGACGAGGAGCCCGGCCGGCCGCAGAGCTTGGGGGTGGACCGGCGGGGATCTGGCCTGCATCCCGACAACAAGCGCCCTCGTCTCGTCGTTCCAAATCGTCGCAAGGATGACGCCGACGGCCGAGGGGACGCAGGAGGGACCGGCCACCGCGCCGCGCTCCACGACCGACGGGGATGGGGATCGCCGTCTCGGCGCCCCTACGAGTGTGGCGAGGGTGAAGAGTGCGCGGGCGGTGGATGGGCGAAGTGCGACGGGGAGGAAGAGTGCGATGGCGGTGGCGGGACGAAAGCAACATAGTCTGAATCTCGAGATGTCCGGGGAGTGCCCGGGGGATGAGCAATAGAGCCGCGAAAAAGGATTTAGGGTTAGGGGGATGTCGGGATGGCCTGTTGGGCCAATCTTCTCCGACTATTGCTTGTTGGGCCATCTTCGTCGGGCCGCCCGTGCCCTCCCCCCCAATTTGGCGTGTCGGGCCGTGATCGGGCCTCGTGACTTGGAGGGCAGCCTCGTGCACGCACTATAGCTCCATGCCGGGCTAGCCCGAGCCCGCAAAGAACCGAAGCCGGACCGCGCGTGGGCCGCTAAAATCGTGTGTGCCGTCGGGCCAGCCAGCCACGCCGCATGGAAATGTATAGTTGGATGGTACTTAGAGTATAGTTTGCTTGTTTAAGACCGTAAATCAAGTGTAGAGTGCTTGTTTGAGACCATAGACAGGGACTCAAATCGAAAAGTCGCCAACTACAAAGTTTTATAACTTTTCGAGATCTACAATTTTCATTTAGTGAGTTTCTCTATCCAAGGTCATCTTGGACATGTCGCCACGGGTTTTGTAAAAGCTCAATTTGCCCGATATGACCCACAAGATAATTTCAAATGAAAAGGTTGTCAATTACAAAGTTTCAAACTTTTTGAGATCTATAACTTTCATATTGGTAGTTTCTCCATGCTATTACAAAAGTTTCAACTTCAAAATCAGAAAATTCAAAGGTACTTTTTCTATGACACGATGATTGTAAATGAAAAAGTCGTGAAGTCATGGTTTTTTTCGTGTAAAATTCGTAGCTACACGGCTTGCGTGTCGGCGTTCGAGAACCGGGGGTGCCTCGGTTGCCGGCAATAAAGAATTTATAGGCCGCGGTGCCCCCTCCTCCTATGGCGTGAGCGCAAGATGGACACGCACACGGGGAAGTTTATCCCCGCTCAGCCAACGGGGCCCTACGCCCGGCGGGTGGTGTGTCCCCGCTTCGTGTTACCTCAAGGCCAAAGGTGAGCTTGTAGTAGGGGTTACAAGCGGTGTGAGGGAGAGACGCCGGTCTCAAGCCCCACGATCGTGGTGGTGGTGGTGATTATGCTTCCGTCCGCGCGGGGATCCCTCGCTAATGGGGCATTACTCCCCCTTTATAGAGGGAAGAGGGAAGTAATGTTTACATATGTGGATGCCTAGGTGGCTAATTCGAGGCTATGCTCGCTGCATGCGCACGGCCGAGGGCCGGCCGGTTTGGGCGTTGTTTGATGAAGACACGCGCCCTAATCCGATGGCGACGTGCCGCTTCCGGTGCGGCCCCGAGAGGACGCGTGAGGCGCCCTCAGCGGCCCGCATGGCGCAGGGCCGGTCCCGGTGAAAGCCGGGCCGTGGGCGTGTCATAAGCCCGGCGGGTCCGCCCGCCGCGGGCGTCTTGACGATGCCTTGGGAATGAACGTGTCGCCCCGTTTCGGGCGGGCGGCGTAATACGCCACGGTTCAGCCTTGTGTCCCATCGGCCGGATTTGGGAAGTGATCTCGCAGTCGACGGATCGGGCGTAATCGATGGCCCCGCGCCTCGTCGCCGTGTAACCGCATTAAATGCGCTTGTTTCCCTTCCTTGAGACGGAACCTCCCACGCCCGAGGGTCTATGACCCCGGTGTGTGGTGAGCCACCTCGCCGAGGATGGAGAGCTGGGTCTCCCTCGGGGCGAGGCGGAGTTTTTGCGCCCGAGGGCGGTGAGCTAGGCCACCCTCGGGCGAGGCGGAGGTCTCTCATCCGAGGTCGGTGAGCTAAACCACCCTCGGGGCGAGACGGAGATTTGGGGTTGAATCCGAGCCTTAGGTTGGCCGATGATGACGTGGGGCGCCATGGTTCGCCGTCTTGTAAAGGTCCCCGACCTTGTCCTCCGCGTGAGCGTAGCGAGCTCTTTCGTCGCGGTGACTCGGTGGGCCGACGTCTTTCACGTAGGCGCCGCGTGGCTCTTTGGCCTGGTCCATCGTCTGGCCCCGGGCCGCCCTTCTGCGGGATGATAGCAGTCGAAGCGATCGGGCCCCGACGGGCCGACGATTTCTCGTTATATGAGAATGTCACGGGGTCTAATATTTGGGTCCCCGACAAGTAGCCCTCGAGCCCCGGCGAGTGTGGACTCGCCTCGGGTTGTGCCGTTCCGCCGCCTTTGTTTTTTCTCGTGGCGGTTCGTCTACAATGGGCGCTGGCGCGAGCGCACCGTTGGGTAGTAGCCCCGAGGCCTCGAATGGAATGGCGGATTCCTTCGAGGTCTTTTATACCTCGCACGCCGGCAAGGCCAATAAAACAGCTCTTAAATTGCGCTTGTTTGTGCGAGTGCGTTTGTTTTGCGTGGGCAGCCCGAGGCCCGCGCTTATGTGCGCAAGGTCGACCTGGGCTTCCTCGACTTTTGATTATACGCTCCTCCGTCGCCCTCCCCGAAAGGGAGGAGGAGGGGAGACACACCTCGGTGCCCGAAAGCCGACCATGGTGCGCTCCGTTTGAACGTTGTAACGGGTCAATTTAAGTGGGGTGCCCGCCCTCGCCGGAGCAAGGGTCGGCTATGTGATCTAGGATTCACCCCATGAGAACCCTCGACCGCTTAGCGAGATCCCGGGTTTGACGGGTCAACCCCGAGGGCCTATAGGCCTCCCACGGATGGGACATCTCTATAAGCAAAGACCATGGTCTTAAACACGTTCAGAAATCCCGGGCCCGGAGGGCCCGGTATAGCCGGTTGTGCATTTCCATCCCGTCCCCGGGTTCGGGTTATCCCGAGGCGATCGAGAAACCCATGTGGGCCCAGCCCGGCAACCTCTAGATCGTAGGGTGCACGTTGACGCGGCGCCAGCCCGAGGCTCGTTTGGTTCCCGCCGAGGTGAGAACCGCCATCGGATCGACTTTTTTTGCCCCTTAGGGTGGGCGCCCGCGGATATGAACGGCCGGACGGTTTTACCCCCGACCGGAGACGAGGCGTCTCGCGCCCGAGGTGACGCGTCGGCCCGACCGGATGGGACGTGGCTCGCGGGCTTCTTGTCGTGGGGCAGAATCGAGCACCGCCAAGGTGCATTAATGCTGTTTTGACGGCTCTACCGCGCTGGCCGAGTTGCTGGAGGAGCGGTTCCTCGTTTCATCATGGGCCGTTCATTCCGTAAGTCGGTTCGCCCGCCGTGCCGGCGGTTTGCCTTCCCTTCCCTATAAATATGGGGGCTCGGGCGGCGGCGGATGGTTGCTCCTTTGTTCTTGCCATCGCCTTCTTGCCTTCTTTGCCGCAGCAATTAGGAGAAAGAAAGAAAGACAGGGGAGAGGTTAAGGGAGAAATCCACTTGCCTTGTGCTCGTGTGAACGGTGTTGCCGTGGTTGCTATTCCTCGCCCCTCCCGCTCGCCCATGGCGCAACGGGTGGCGGCGACAACACGAGGGAGGTGCTCGATGCCGAACCGTGGGCCGAACGACGGCGACGGAGGAAAAGCTTCGGCGCTTTGTCGAGGAAGGGCTTCTTCGCCCCGTACCAATGCCGAGCGGCCGGAGTGGATTGCGCCGCATTGGACCGAGGAGGAGCCTAACCTCCCGATGGCTATGTGGTGAGTCTCGATGGATCTTCACCGGCGCTGGTTCGGGATGCCGGCGGGCCGGTTTATTCGAGCGATTCTTCATCATTATGACGCCGAGCCCACCATCCGCCCCGAACTCGATCTCTCAGCGGTTATCTTTGTTACCCTCTCGTGGAGGGATTCCCGGGATCGAGCCGCATTGGGACCTTTGGTCGTGGTTCTTCAAGGCGAGATCTCACCACCGCCTCGTGGTGAAGGGAGGGGCACGGCTGGGCGTTGCGCGTTGGTGGTTGCGCCGCCGCAAGTCCGATCGGAGCGCACAAGGCCGAACCGAAATGATGGGTACATCCTTTCCAAGCTTACCTCTTCTAATAAGGGGTGGCAGGATCGGTGGTTCTACCTCCGCAATGATGGGAACGCGCTTCCCGCATACACCCGGCGTGTCCTTAAACAACGTCCGAATAAGTGGAACCCGGGGTCCCCCTCGGCGGATCATCCCGGCTGGAGGGCTCGAGCGGCGTGCGATCCCCGCGGCCCGAGATGGGGTGTGAACGCAGCGGCGGCCGGGTAGTCTTTTCATCGGCGTCGGGTGTTGCCATTGATGGCTCGCCCTTTGCTCATGAGTCGATGACCTCCTGGCCGCCGGTCTTGAGGAGTCTCGGATGTCATCCCTTCGCTTCCACCGATGGCTCGGCCAAGAGGGTGAGGTAGGCATTGGGGTCCAATACCCCGTCCCGCATTCCCGAGATCCCTATGCGCGCCCGTGGGTACATCTCCTTGGTAAGCGCTTTTTGGCTTCGCCGTTTTTGCATTGTCTTGTTGTTGTCGCGTGGCTACCACCGCGGTTCTTATTCCATCTTCTTGCGTGGTCGTTTAAACTATCACGACTCTCCTCCGCCGGTGCCCGATCTAGATACATGCCGGCCGGGCGGTAAACCGTGTTTCGGAACGAGCAGCAGAGGGCGCTGGGCGCCAAGCGAGGAGGAGGAGAAGAAGAAGAACGTGGCCGCGCCAACCGCCGGGCCGAGCAATGCAGGCGGGCCATCGCTCGATACTCGACCACCGAGGAGGACGAGGATGAGGAGGACGAAGTTCATCGTGAACTCGTCGGATGATTTATGTGGCGGCTCGTATAGACCGAGCCTTGGGGTTGCCGACCCACCGGGGGCCCGCTACGTGCCCGAGCCTCGAGACGTCGGAGGCCGCCCGGACTCGCGTGCGCCCGAGGCTTCCTCCACCCGAGGCCCCGGATCGGTGGTGGCTCGGGGGTTCCCCCGATGTGGGCGCCTGACGCCGCAAGGTGAGGCTCGGCGTGAAGGGCCAACGACTCTTGAGCCGCAGGGCCGCCGAGGTGAAGAGCCGCTGATGCCTTCCCCGCGCCCCGGCCCCGCGTCGCGGAAACCGTGGGGAGACGGCCCGTGCATCCAAGTGCGATGCCCGTGTCGCAGATCTTCCGTGCCTCGGCCACACCCGGGGCGATCCCTCGGGCCTCGTGGAGTCCCTTCGTGTTTTTCGCAGCTAGCCTCCTTTCTCGGTATTTTTGGCTTCTTTTGACGCTGCGTTCTTGACTTCAGGAAGCGGGGCCCCCACTGTCCTTGCATCCCAAGAAGGCCCCGCCAAGGCTAGTGCGCAAGCCTCGGCCGGGGCCCGCAGCCGGGGGTTGTCTCACCAAGACGTTGTCCCTGCGTTGGGCTCCCCCGTGGTGTTAGCCCCGAGCCTCGGGAGGGGTCGGGCCCGAGCCGGACGGCCGAGATTTCTCCCGAGGTGGTTCAAGCCCACGGTGGTGATGGTGGGTCGTCCACCCGGCCTATGGTGATCGACTCGAGAGCTCGGCCCGGCCGCGCGACGCCGCCCCCGGGGCCGGAGCGATTAGCGCCGTTTGAGGGGTCCCACGACGCAGCCGCCCTCCCCCGAGGAGCCAAGCCCCTTCGCCCGAGAGTTCTCCTCGGGAGGAGCTCTTGAGGCGGCGGAGACACAGGAGGTCTTCACTTGTGTCGGCTCCCACCGTCGGGGGCTCATGAGGCGCACAATCGACTTCCCATTGCTCCATGCACCGGGTTGGACGCACCCTTCGGGCGGCCGCCGTCTTCGGCGTTGGTGAGGTCCGTGCCTATGGTCGCCAGCCGAAGGACCTCTCGGACTTTATCGGGTGCAGGTTTCCCGAGCCGCGGAGCCGCCGGTGGATGAAATGCTTCCTCCCGAGCCGACTCGTTGGGGTGGTCCCCCTTGACCTTGAGTGATGTGCCCGGGGTCCCGCGCCGTGGTGATCGATGACCGTCCCGAGGTCCTAGCGTGGAGGACTCATGAGCAGATCCGCCCGGTGGGTCGCCGACGGCCTTGCGAAGATGGGTGACACCATAACCGGTCGTCTCGCCGAGGCCGATGCGGTGAGTGTCTTGGCTACCATTTTCAGATTTGCATTTTCTTTATGTATGTGCCATAATTGGTGGTGTCTTTGCCGCGAGAATCTCCGCGATTCGCCCCGAGAAGTCCGAGCTCCCTTCGCCGTAATGTCCCGAACCGGACCGCCCCTCGAGGCGACGCGGTGAAATTGATTGAGGCCCAAAGCGAGACGTCCCCGCTTACTACTCTTGCCGAGGAGAGGGAGTCTCGGCCGACAGGGCTCGGGAGGCCGAGCTCGTCAAGGCGGGGGTCCGGGGCGCCAAGGTGGCGGCCGAAATGGCTCGGGATGAGCGGGACTTTGAGGATGCCGGAAGCAGATCCCTCCAGGCCCCGGGAGGAGGCCAATGGCGAGCGGGACGAGATCCCGGAAGAGGCGAGGAAGCAGCGGAGATGTGCAACGCCCGAACACCCGTATCGGGAGTTGGTGTCCGAGGGGAGACCCTCGAGAAAGCGAGAAGGAGCTTGACTCCATAAGTCGCCGCGGATGAGCACGGGCGTGATGTCGGGCCGGGCCTGAAGTGCCAAGGTACGTTCTTTCCTTCGGCAGGTCTTTTTGTCTTTGATCCCTTTGTTTTGGCCGACGTTGCTTTGTGCCTGCCGCCGCAGGCGGAGAAGATCCGGACCGAGGCCGTGGAGACCTCGGCTACGCCGCTCTCGGGGCGGAACAAGAGCGTAAGTCATACCGGGAGCCGGAGGAGGCCCCGTCTCGACTTCATCCGTCGCTTTGGGGGCGGACAACCTAGAGGTTGGACCCTCGGCTCGCACCGCCCGAGCGCCGTGGGTGGCTTCCTTAGGTCCGAGCTCGGAATGCCTTCCGACCGGGCGCGGCGGACGACGCATGGCGGTGTTCTCGCTCGCACTTCCCGATGCAACCCGTGGTTCCGAGCAACGTCGCGGGGGCTTCTTCCTCGCCTCGGATGACGAGGGCGCGGCCGACCGCTGCCGGGAAGGATGCCGCCGATGCCGCCAAGACCCGTGGAGTTGTATAACTGTGGATGATGCCGCGACGCAGCTTGGCCTCCCGCTTTGAAGACGAGGTATGCCCTCCGTATTCCCCCATAGAATCAAGCTATGAGGCGGACACGGAGATGCGGGATGCCGTCTCCGAGGATGCGCCGACGGGCCCGACGCCCGCTCCGGGGGATGCCGCCGCCGAGGATGTTGCCTCCGGATGTTGCCTCGGGCGGCCGATCGTGAAGTGCGGGTGGACGAGGCTCGTGACGCCCGATCTCCCCTTGTATGAAAAGTTAAATGGGTAAGGAATATGTACATAAACAATGGTGTCGCCCGAGGCCTTGTGTCTTGGGCGGTGCGCGTTTATGATTGTGTTGCGTCTCTCGAATTTCTCGCTTATTGTGTGGCCGGGTCGCTTGCTTTCACCGCCGTGAGATAGTGAGCATGGATGCCACTAGGGGCGGTCCGCACGGGTGCCACTAGGGACGATCCGCTTGGCTCGGCTACCTCACTTAGGATTCAGGTGTGCGACCTTCGCAACTTAAACGATCGATCCGAGTGTCTTGCTAGGAGAACTTTTTCTTTAAAGAAAAAGTTTCAAAAAAAAGAGGAGGGGGTCCCCGAGGGGGTCCCCCTGTAGCCCCCAAGGGAGTTTTAGTCTTGTGCCGACGGGACTAAGACTCCCTTAAGGTATGCACAAGAAGTTTCTCTTCATAAAAGATGTAGATCTTTTATTGAGCGAAAAAACGTAAGTGTTTAATCTTCCGTGCGAGGTTAAGGGTAGAAGCGACGTAGTCGTTCTATATTCCAGCGTTGGAGTAGACTTCACCCTTCTCGTTCTTCAAACAGTAGGTTCGGGGCCTTAGTATTTCGGCGATGAAATACGGCCCTTCCCAATGTGGCGTGAGTTTGTGACGCCCTTTGTTATCTTGCTTCACCGAGTACGGGGTCATTGACTTGGAACTCCCGAGGCTTCGCCGCTGGCGTGATACTTCCGAAGAGCTTGTTGGTGTCTCGCCGACCGTGGCGCGACATCTCGGGCCTCATCGACTTGGTCGATAGAATCTTGCCTTGCTCTGGCCGGTTGCCCCGCTCGGTGTAGGCTCGCAGCCTTGGGGACCCATATTCAATGTTCAGGGCAAGATCGCCTCGGCTCCATAGACTAGAAAGAATGGGGTGAAACCCGTGGCTCGGCTTTTGTTGTTCGAAGGCTCCATAGAACCGACGGTAACTCTTGGTACCACCTCTTCCCATACCGGTTCAGCCGATTGAAGATCCTTGGTTTGAGGCCTTGCAAGATCATGCCATTGGCACGCTCCACTTGACCGTTGGCCTTTGGGTGGGCTACGGCCGAGGTGTCGACCCGGATGCCGTAGTTGTCACAAAAGTCGAGGAATTTCTTCCCCACGGTTGGTTCCGCTATCCGTGATGATGGAGTTCGACTCCAAAACGGGAAATGATGTTCGTAAAGAACTTCACCGCTTCCTCTCGCGGCGAGGGTTCACCACAGCTCGGGCTTCGATCCATTTGGAGAACTTGCCGATGGCTTACTAGGACGTGAGTGTGTCCTCCAGTGCCCTTTTAGGGGGACCGATCATGTCGAGCCCCCATACCGCAAATGGCCATGTCGAGGTATGGTCCGCAGGGCTTGTGCCGGAAGATGTGTCTTTGCGCGGCGTAAAATTGACATCCCTTGCAGATGCGCACAACTTCATTTGCATCCCGCACCGCCGAGGGCAAGAGAAGCCTTGTTCGAAGACTTTTACCGACAAGAGTCCCTGCGGCAAAGCATGATGGCCACACTCCCTTTTATGGGTGTCTTCGAGCAAATCTCCCGCCTTCCGCCGAGGGTATGCATCGCATGTATACTCCCGAGGCTCCTTTCTTGTAGAGTTCTTTTTGTCTCCAATAAGCGCGAAGGATTTTGCCCTTCGCCCCGGCGAGCCTCGGTCTTATCCCTGCAATTCTCCTTGGGATAGGTATTCCCATAGAGGCTCTCTCCTCCGGGGACTTGGTCGACCGCCATAGCTTCGTGCACGGCTTGTTCCGAGTCGTCTCCGGGAGCCCCCGAGGGTATTTCCAAGGCGGTGTACCGACCGAGGGCTCATTAAGATCTTGGGTGAGAACGCTCGGGAACGGTACTCGGGTCGCCGCGACCTTGGCGAGTTCGTCCGCGGCTTCATTGTAACGCCTTGGAGTGTGCTTTGTGCTCAAGCCCGTGGAACCGTCCCTCCGGTTTGCGCACTTCTCGGCAAGATATGCTTCCATCTTGGGGTCGTGGGGTGCCGAGGCCTTCATGACTTGGTCAATAACCGCCTGAGAATCCCCCCGGTTTCCAACCGCCGGATCCCGAGGCTAACCGCGATCCTAAGACCGTTGATCGCCCAGATTCTCGCGACGTTGTTGGAGGCGGGGAAATGCAACCGGATGGCATACTTGTGTGAACCCCAAGGGGTGAGATGAAAGCAAACCCGCACCCGCACTGTCTTCATCATGGATCCATCAAGTACATGGTCCAACACTCGGCTTGATGGGCGCCGGGGTAATTGTCTCGCCCATGAGCTCCACCGCCCACTTCGCCACTCTTCCCGTGGCTTCTGCTCGATTATCTCCCGAGGGGGAATGAGGATACCACGCGAATCGGGTGCGCGAGGAAGTAGTGGCGGTTTTCTTCGCTACAAGATGATAGCATACAACAGTTTTTGCATCCGCGAGTATCGAGTCTTGGTGTCGGAAAGTACTTCACCGATGAAGTAAACGGGCGTTGAACCGGCAACGTGTGCCCTCTTCCCGGCGCTCTACTACGACCACCGCTACCGACTACCCGGGTAGTGGTCGTGACATAGAGGAGCAAGGTCTCTCCCGGGTTTGGTGGCACCAGGATTGGTGGACTAGTCGGGAGCTTCTTGAGGTTGCCGAGGGCTTCTTCGGCCTCGGGGTCCGTGCAAAGTGCTCGCCCTTGCGAAGGGGCCGATAGAGGGGAAGGCCCCTTTCCCCGAGGCGGAGATGAACCCGCTTAGTGAAGCCAGCAGCCCATGACCTTCTCGAACTCCTTTGAGGTCTCTGATTGGCCCCATCTTCGTGATCGCGCCAACCTTGGTTGGGTTTGCTTCGATGCCTCGTTGAGAGACGATGAAACCCAAAGCAAAGATCTCTGGGACCCCAAATACGCATTTTTGGGGTTGAGTTTGACTCCCTTCTTGTTTAGGCACTCGAAGGTTTCCCCGAGGTCTCTCACGAGGTCCGACGCTTTTCTTGATTTTACCACTATGTCGCCGACATAGGCTTCCACAATCCTCCCGATGAGTTCTTCGAAGATGATTTGCATGCAGCTGGTATGTTGCCCGCCGCTCCTCAGCCCGAAAGGCATTGTGAGGTAGCAATACATCCCGAAGGGTGTTATGAACGAAGTCGCGAGTTGGTCGGACTCTTTCATTTTGATCCGATGGTAGCCGAGTATGCATCGAGAAAGGACAAAGTCTCGCACCCGCCGGTGGAGTCGACAATCCGGTCGATTCGAGGTAAAGGAAAGGGAACTTTCGGACATGCTTTGTTGAGACTAGTGTAGTCCACACACATCCGCCATTTCCCATTCTTTTTCTCTACTAATACAGATTAGCTAACCACTGGGTGGAATACTTCTTTATAAATCCGCCTCCCGTAGCTTGTGGATCTCCTCGCGCGATGATCTTCCGTTTGGCGCCATCAAACGGCGCAAGCGCCGCATGACCGGCTTTGAGCCCGGTCGGATGTCTAGGAGAGTGCTCGGCGACATCCCCGGTATGCCCGGCATGTCCGAGGGTCCCCATGCAAACGTTTTTGCTCGCACGAGGAAGTCGACGAGCACGCTTCCTATTTCGGATCCAGCTCCGAGCTGATAGTCAAGAGCTTCTCCTTCGGTTGCTTGGGATCGAGTGGGATCTTCTTGGTGCCCGAGGAGGGCTCAAGCTCTCAAGGGCGCTTCGCCCTCGCGGCTCGATTGCGATCTCGTCAAAGCTTCTCTTCGCCGTTTAAGAATGAGTGCCTCGGCAATGGCGAGTGCCTCGGCGCACTCCACGCCTCCACGTCGCACTCATATGCGTGAGGGTGCGAAGGGCCTGTCGTGATGACACCCTTCGGCCCCGGCATCTTGAGCTTGAGGTAGGTATAGTTCGGGACAGCCCATGAATTTGGCATAGCAAGGCCGCCCGAGGAGTGCGTGGTATGTACCCCGACCCAAGGATCTCAAAGGTGAGAGTCTCTTGCCCTGAAGTTCGAGGGGTCCCCCGGCGCACCGGCAGGTCGATCCGCCCGAGGGGCTTCGGTTGCTTGCCGGGGACGACGCCGTTGAATGCCGGCCCTCCCGGGCGGATCTTGGACTTGTCCACCCCGAGGGAGGTCAAGCGTTTCCTCGTAGATGAGGTTGAGGTCGCTTCCTCCGTCCATGAGGACCTTAGTGAGCCGGGTATTGGCAATGATGGGATCCACCACCGGTGGATAAGCCCCCGGGTTTGGGATGTGCCGAGGGTGATCCGACCGGGTCGAAGGTGATGGCTTGGTCCGACCACTTGCGCAGCCTTCGGGATTGCCGGCTCGGCCGCGTACACCTCCCGCCGCTCCTTCTTGCGCTGTCGCACCGACATGTTGCCGGTGTTGTCGCCAAGATCATGAAGCGCTTGTTCACCTTCGAAACCCCCGGTCACCCCGGATTGCCCTCGGGCGCTTCTTCCTCCTCCTCCTCGGGAATGGCCCCGAGTTTGGCGAAGTGTTTGCGCACCGCTTTGCATTCCCCGAGGGTATGCTTGACCAAGGTAACTCGTGGTTCGCACGGCTTCTTGAGCATACTCGAAGGTTTCTTGTGGTGGAGCCTTGGCCCATTTGCGGTCGACCGCAGACCACCACCATTTTCGTCGCCTCCCCGCGTTGAGGGCCCGGCCCTTGCCCCTTGCGGCTCTTGTCCTTTTTTTCTTCTTCTTCTTGTTCTCCCGAGGCCGGGAGCCCCTCGGGTTCCTCCTCCTGCGCTTTCCCTTGCCCGGGCCCCGATTGAACAGAGATCCGACGGCCTCCTCTCCGCTAGCAAACTTAGTGGCGACTGCTTGTTTGCCTCGGTTGGAGTCCGGCGCCCCGCATTCTTCACAAGATCACGGCAGAAGAGGTGCCGGCCAAGAAGGCCCCTATGACGCCGAATCCGTCCACGTTAGGGAGCTCGGGTCCGTTGCTTAGAGAAGCGCCGGATGTAGTCACGCAGGGACTCGTCGGGTTCGACGACGCTCGGAGGTCCCATGAGTTACCCGGGCGTTGGTACGTGCCCCGGAAATTACCTCGGAAGGTTCTCTCCCAAGTCTGCCCAGTTTGATATGAGGTCCGGTGGAAGATGTTCCGGCCAGGCCCTGGTCGAGAAGCCTGGAGAGGTACAGGGGCAAATTTCGATGATTACCCTTTCATCGTGTGCCCCTCGCAACCCGGCATGCTAGCCGATAGTCGGCCGCCCATACTCGGGACGAGTTTCCCGAGTACTTCTCGATGTGGTTGGGCGGCCCGAAGCGCGCGGGGAGTGGCGCCCTCCCGATATCCCTTGTGAAGGCCCGCGGGCCCGGTGGATCCGGGAGTACCCTCGGTCGTCCCGGGCGCATTTCAGGCGCCTCGCCGCCCGCGCCCCCGAGGTGAGCCTCCTTCGTGGCGAGCTCGCCGTCGCCGATCTCGCCCCCGAGGTCGTGGGCACCTCGGTTGCGGTCTTGACGGGGTCTTCTATGCGCCCCCCAGATCGGGCGGTTGCCGCTGGTTGTCATCCAGACGCTCCCGGACCGCCTTGCCGAGGCTCGGCGGGCCGCCAGTCCGACGGAGCCCCCGGCGACCCGCCCGCACTCTTCTCGTCCGCCGTGATGTCACGGCCCGATCTCGGGAAGCGGAGCTCTCCGCCCGCTGTACACCGCCCCGTCGAGGAGATGTCGTAGGCCCTCACACGCGCCTTCCCTCGCGGTAGAGGGTTCGGCATTTCGCACCAAAGATGGCGGCCGCCGCCACGCTGAGGCCGGCTCGTTGAACGGGGCCGCTATGTCGTGAAGTGGTGGTACCCCTGGCCGTCCGTGATCCGCCGGCCGTTGCGATCATGAGGCGCCCTTGGGGCCGCCTGGGCGGGCTTGCCCCCGTTGGATGTTACGCCCGCCGTCGGTCGCGGCGGACTGCCGCGCCGATGCGGTCCCGCAGATCCCGCAACCGCGCAAGATTTCGCCCGGCAGCGCCGGGCGCCGCCTACGGGCCGACGGGGCGAAGCCGCTGGCGCCGCGGCCGCGGCCCGTCGTGGCGGTACATCCGCCTCATCTTCATCTGAGACGCCGGTGAGGCGGCCATCTTGCTCCCGGATCTCTATATTGAAGCATTCCCGCGTGGGGTCATAATAATCGCCCTCGCCGTCGGCCCGGGGTGCCGAACGCGCGGAGGAAGTCCCCGTTCTCCGACGGTAGTGCGATTCCGCCCGTTCGACCTCGCCCCAATCGTGCCGGACGAGGAGGCGGGATGGGGTCATGCAAAGATCCTTCGGCGGATGCGCCTTCCGTGATTGTCCGTGGGATAGCGTTCCGTGGGACGACGGAGGTCCGCTCGTGGTTCTCCTCGCGGCGGCCGACCGAAGTCTCCGCCGGCGAGGAATTACGTACTCCTTCCGGTAAGACACCGTGCGGACGCGTTTCTCCCGATGATTAGGGTTTCTGGGAATCCTCGGAGCCACGATGTCTAGGGGTCCTGGGAGCCCTCCCGCGAGTCGGCACCGGGGCGCGTTGTCGGATTCGAACCGCTGCTTGGGTGCGCCTTTGCGCTGCCGGTGGGTCCGCCTTGCTCGCCCCCGCGGTCGCCGTGGTGATGGGCATGCCGCGGCGGCGACGCCGCCTCCTTTCACCGTCATATCGGGCGTATGATCATCTCGTAGTTGTGGCCGAGGCGCCACGAACTCGGCCCCGGTCCCGAAGAACAGCCAGGTGTTCCCGCGGGAGCTCGTGGTCCGCGAGTAGGGTGGAAACGAAGGTGGAAACGCCATGGAGGCGACGGGGATACGGATTGCACACGCCGCTCCCTACCGGGCGCGCCAACCGTCGGCGTTCCGAGAACCGGGGTGCCTCGGGTGCCGGCAATAAAGAATTTATAGGCCGTGTGCCCCTCCTCCTATGGCGTAGCGCAAGATGGACAGACACGGCGAGTTTATCCCGGTTCAGGCCAACGGGGCCCTACGTCCAAATGGTGGTGTCCCGCTTCGTGTTACCTCGCGCGCTCAAAGGTGAGCTTGTAGTAGGGGTTACAAGCGGTGTGAGGGAGAGACGCTGGTCTCAAGCCCCACAATCGTGGTGGCGGTGGTGGTTATGCTTCGTCCGTGCGGGGATCCTCGCTAATGGGGCATTACTCCCCTTTTATAGAGGGAAGAGGGAAGTAATGTTTACATATGTGGATGCCTAGGTGGCTAATTTCGAGGCTATGCTCGTTGCACGCGCACGGCCGAGGGTCGGCCGGGCTTGGGCGTTGTTTGATGAAGACACGCCGCCCTAATCCGATGGGCGGACGTGCCGCGTTCCCCGGTGCGCCCCCGAGGATCCGCGGAGGCGTCCCTCATACCGCATGGCGTGGGCCGGCCCCAGAAAGCCGGCCGTGGCGTGTCATAAGCCCGAGGGTTTGGCCCGTCGTGGCGTCTTGACGATGCCGCCGGGAATGAAACAAGTGTCGCCCGGTTTCCGGCCGGGCGGCGTAATACGCCACCGGTTCAGCCTTGTGTCCCATCGGTCGGATTTGGGAAGTGATCCGGTCGATTTGATCGGGCGTAATCGATGGCCCCCGGCGCCTCGTCTGCCAACCGCATTAAATGCGTTGTTTCCCTTCCTTGAGACGGAACCGCCACGCCCGAGGGTCTATGACCCCGGTGAATGGGTTGAGCCACCTCGCTCGAGGATGGAGAGTCGGGTCTCCCTCGGGCGAGGCGGAGTTTTTGCGCCCGAGGGCGGTGAGCTACAGGGGCCACCCTCGGGCGAGGCGGAGGTCTCTCATCCGAGGCTGGTGAGCTAAACCACCCTCGGGCGAGACGGAGATTTGGGGTTGAATCAGGAGCCTTAGGTTGGCCGATGATGACGTGGGGCGCCATGGTTCGTCGCCTTGTAAAGGTCCCCGACCTTGTCCTCCGTGAGCGTAGCGAGCTCTTTCGCCGCTGTGACTCCGGCCGCCTGCGGGCCGACTCGGGCCTTCACGTAGGCGCCGTGGCTCTTTGGCCGGGGTCCACCGTCTGGCCGGGCCGTCCTAAGCGGGATGATAGCAGCCGAAGCCGACGGGCCTCGACGGCCGACGATTTCTCGTTATATGAGAATGTCACGGGGGTCCAATATTTAGGTCCCCGACAGCCAAGCGTGTGATTTGAACCCGTGACCTCTCTCTCGCTCATACCTCGTCTACCACCGATTCCCTCTAAGTTCCCCATGCTATATAAAACCGAGTGTAAATTGCCCGTTTGAGGCTCTAAACCGAGTGTAAAATTGCTTGTTTGAGACCCTAAACGAACTCAAATCGAAAAGTCATCAACTACAAAGTTTCATAAATTCGGAGATCTACAATTTTTGTTTAGGGAGTTTCTCCATCTAGGACAAGTCGGCCATGAGTTCTCGTAAAGGTCAATTTGCCCTCGATATGGCCGACAAGATAATTTCAACCGAAAAAGTTATCAATTACAAAGTTTCAAAACTTTTCGAGATCTACAACTTTCATATTGGTAGTTTCTCCATTCGAGACTATTGCAAAAATTCGATTTCAAAATCAAAAAATTTAAACATACTTTTCTATGACACGATGACAATAAATGAAAAAGTCGCAAGTCACGGTACTTTTCGTGCAAAAATTCGCAGAACTATATGGCCTGCGTGATTCGAACTCATGACCTCTCCCTCACTGTACCTCCTCTACCGCTGGTTTCCCTCTAAGTTCTCCATGTACTATAGAAAAGTTGAGTGTAAATTACGTGTTCGAGGCCCCAAAACCGAGTGCCAATTGCTTGTTTAAGACCCTAAACGAACTCAAATTGAAAAGTCGCCAACTATAAAGTGTCATAACATTTTGAGATCTACAATTTTCGTTTAGGAGTTTCTCCGTCCAAGTTCATCTAGGACATGTCGGCCATGAGTTCTATAAAAGCTCAATTTGCTTGATATGGCCCACAAGATAATTTCAAATGAAAAATTTGTCAATTACAAAGTTTCGGAACTTTTCGAGATCTACAACTTTCATATCAGTAGTTTCTCCATCCGAGGTTGTTACAAAATTTCAATTTCAAAATTGCGGAGCATGACATGTTATTGCCTGATTGGTTTGCTCGGCCTTGAAGACTGCTCCCCACATGGGCGAACTTTGAAAGTTCAATACTCTAATGGCATAATTTCTTCTATCTTGGTATTACCAGCAGTGAAGCCGGTTACTTCTGCTATAAGGCAGAATCAACCTAAGATTTTGCTGAAATTCTTGACCAACGATTACCTAATTTGCTAAGCCTATGCGTGATTACTGCTTCTCACAAGCAACCTGGCGCCTGTTGGTTAGTGGTTACGAATCCTTGAACAATATATCATGTCTCGGCCATCTTCTAGAACAGCACATGGCTACTTGGCTACGACTGACAACACAGATGAAGTGCTCGTACTCGTTAGTTGCTCTCATTGTTCTTCATTGCTCCATGAGTTCAAATTTGTCACTAGGCAAGCAACAAGGCCACGTAGTACGTACCGGTCCACTGCATGAATAGTAGTGCGTGCGCGGCAAAGGTTGAAGGCATCCGATTCTTCGTCCCGGCTCGCATCCTAATCCTATCCACGAATTCTGATGCCGGCCGGCCCGCCGGCCTTCTCGTTTCAAGCAACGAATCTTAACCATCTGTCAAACGGGCAACCGGTGTCCAAGGATCAGCACCTTGATTCTCCTCTCTGCCTAACAAAGCACACGAATTCCACGCCCCGCCCCCATGTCGTCCGTCCCCGTCCATGACCGGCGTCGCGCTCGCATCAAACGTGCGGCAACCGAGAACTACATGCAAATCTCCGGAGCCTTCGTTCCGGCGCCTAACCACGCAGACCGGCCGGGAGACAGTATATATAGCGGCGTACGTTGTTATCATCACCGTATCACGGTATCAGGCAGACAAGGAAACGATCGAGTAGTGCCTGTATAACATAGCAATGGCATTCATGCGGTACTACCGTGGGCTGCCGCAGGGGGAGACGACGGTGGAGGAGTTCAGGGCGTGGCTAAGCCAGTTCGACGCGGACGGCGACGGCCGGATCAGCCGGGAGGAGCTGGAGCAGGCGCTGCGCAGCCTCAACCTGTGGTTCGTGTGGTGGAAGGCGCGGGAGGCGGTGCGCGCCGCCGACGCCAACCGCAACGGCGCGGTGGACGGCGACGAGATGGGCAGGCTCTACGCCTTCGCGCACAAGCACCTCCACCTCAAGATGAACCAGCTGGACCTGGAGGAGTAGCGCGCTAGCCTGCTACGACGTCGGCGAGATCGCTGGGTCTAGATGTGAATTAGAGTGAAGTCTATGTAAACATCGTTTTTGTGTGGTCGTGCGCTTTGGAAGTTTGGTATGTAGACATGTAGTCATTCTCGACAGAGTTCGTCAGTTTCATTCTGCACAGTCTGCAGTATTTCCTGAATGCAACTTTCATGCTCGTGGATTTGGATGTTTAATTATTAATAAGCTCGAGAAGCAGAGATGGTGCTATATATTTCTAGTTTAATTTGTACATATATATAAGTAGTATATATACTCTGTATAACCTGCGTTTTTTTTTCTTCTTCTATACAGCAACGCTTTTATGAATTTGTACAATGTAAAATTTCGACATAGCCAACCATTTCTGACCCAAATGCACGTGCCGGATTTATACATGCATGCAACTTTCATGTAAAAGAGTAACCTACTTCAACAAATAAGAAAATCTTTTTTACAAACAAGAAAATTCTTTTTACAAATAAGAATCTTAACCGATAACTGAATAATTTGCTGTTCTGAACTTTTAAGTTTTGCAGTTTTTGGGTGTTCGCGACAATTATAATTTCTTTCATGTGCAAGTTGGATTGTAATATCCTTACCAAATACCTGCTACTTACATAGAAAACCTTGGATCATATGGTTATCCTTGGCAATCCTTAGAGCATCTTCACTGTACTGAGATTAACCGATTATAAGTGATGATTTTTTTTTAAAAAAAAGAGTTTGGGTGTCCGTGAGCATGTTGAATATCCTTAGGGCGCCCTGAGGCTTGTAAATCAAAACCTTCTTCTTAATATATAAAAACACACAAACCTTTTATGTGATTGAGAAAAAAAGGTAAAAAACAAGTCATAGCATATCTCCTTTCCCTATTTTTGTTTTATAAAAGTGCATTTTAAGATGCTAAGGGAAAAGGGTCCGGTGAAGATGGAGATTTTCTCAATATGCCAGAGCATATTAATTTAGTTTTCTGAGCCCCCACCTAAACTTTTTTTATATACTTTGCTGAAATACCTATATACTGAATTAAGATGCTAAGGGAAAATGATCCGGTGATGATGCTCTTTTAGGAGGGCGTAACCATTTTCGATTGCAAACCAAGTCGTCCGTTGTTACGCGCTATCCAGATACAGATGGGCTAAATCCGTTGGGACCCTAGCCAACCTAGCTTGGCCCATTTAGCTCTTTCTTTTTCTTTTTTTTTTTTTTTTTCCATTTCCCGCATCTTCCCCTGCACGCTTCCGCTTTCGTACCGCCAAAACTTTTGCAATGCCTCCCCTAAAACTCATTCAACTCCAATCGAATCCGCCTCTCCACTCGTTAATCCCCAAGGCCGAAACAGCAATCGAAGCATCCAGAGCCAGCTCCATTCATCCCCATTCTGCTTATTCACCATCCGCTGCAGCGATGCCCTCGAGGAGCCAGTACAATCGCCGCGGCAGCGATGGCGACGAGGAGGACGAGATCGTTGCAGTCTCGTCCGACCTGGAGGAGTCAGAGTTGGAGGCGAACCGCGGGGCCGAGGCGGACGACGACGACGGCGAATACGTGGGGAAAGCAGTGACGCGGGCGGCGGGGACGAATCAGAGGAAGCAGGCAGCAGCGATTGCGGCGAGGGCGGGGACGGGGACGGCCACGATGGCCACGGCAGGCGGCCACTTCGGGGCCTGCGTCGCGGCGTGGCGGCTCCCGATAAGGAGAGGAAATCGCAGAATGTGGATGCTCTTGTCAGGTACGCTCTGACGCCGTCACATCAGCCTCTAGACTAGTGGATCTCGTCTTCGACTTAGTATGTGCTCGTGAGCTGTTGTTGTACTGATTGGTACTTTCGACTATCGAGGATTAGTGGTGGTTTAGATGCTGGGGAGAGTTTTGATGAATTGATATGACTTTTGAACATTGAGGGATAGCCTTATGTGTTTCTGTTCATTCTGTATCCTTCATTTCAGAGTATGATAGAATAAGTCCACACCTCTCTAGAACCGTCTGCAGCATGTCATTTGCATTTGGTTGCTTTGGATCATGTTTACAGGTTCGTTATAATAGTTCCATGACACATACCGAAGACAAACTCACAACCCCCCACCCACTGTCTTGTTTAGACTGCGATAGACTAGGATTTTGAAACCTCATTCCCATGGAAGCCTAACAATGTTGCATGGCTTGATCCTGTTGAGGATTGATTATTTCGTCAAGTATTTGATGGACTCAATTCCTGAAGGAATCTGTTTTACAATATCCAGTGTCTGAAGCCGTGAATGTCAGTTAACTGTTTTAAGCCCTGTCTAGCTTAAGGCATTTTTGTTTAATAAGTAGTATAAATGATGTGTGCTATGATAATAAGAATGTCAAAGTCAAACAAGTGTGACAAGTTATCTAGCATTTCCAGAAATATTATGAATAAGAGCTCGATTCTTTATGTAAATTAGTGACAATGCTGCATGTTTGTACAATTGCACTATATCATAGGCCATTTATTACTTAAATTATTTGATTGTTTGTGGGTGGGGTCAGAATGATGCATGAGGTCTGACTGAGAAGTTTGTCATTTAAGTCAGTAGCTCAATTTGCTCAGGAAATAGACAATTGGCAGCTAATCTGACTTTACATTAACACCCTCTTCATTTATATTTTCTCTGATTTCTGTCAGGGGTAACCTGGTTGTAAGGAGGCAGCCACTCATTCCACGTATTCTTTCAGTTTCTGATGCAGCAGCAATAGCTCGAAAGCCATTCAAACCTCCATGCCAAAATGGATATAGTGACAATAATGAGCAGCTTGCTCGGCGCCTTTCAGCTCGTAAAAGATTTGTCCCGTGGGGTTCAACACAGACATTTGCAGTTATACATCATCTTCCACAGTAAGCCTGTTGTTGCTAGTGATAGTTCGTCAGAAAAGGAGGAACCTCTTCCACCTGGTATCGAGCCATTGATTTTGTGGCAACGCGATGAATGTGACAAGGAAAATTACAATTCTGCTTCTATAGAAGTCGACCACTTGCTTGTGCGTTACCTCCGACCCCACCAAAGGTATTATGCTCTTATGTTGTTGTTTTCACTTTGAGTATTCTTACATAGTTGATTTGTTTTATGTTGTAAAAGTAGTTATATGATACACCCTCCTTTTTGAATGTGTCTTGTATTTCTCTTAATAAAATGACACGCAGATCTCCTGCATAGTTCGAGAAAAGAAAAGTATGTCATTAGGAAAAGCTAATTAGTTTGTTTGAACTACTAATTAGCTTATCCTTTGCGGCATATTTTTATAAGCAGAGGGAACAGTTATAATTATGCCTAGCATGCATCATATTACATGTTTATGTTCTATATAATGCAGGGAAGGAGTTCAGTTTATGTTTGATTGTGTCTCGGGTCATTGAGTGCTGATGGTATTTCTGGTTGCATTTTAGCTGATGATATGGGGTAATAAGCTGACGAAATCCTTCCCTCTGTTTTCCATTATTCTAAGCCATTATTATACTTCCATGTAATGCATAATAAATTTTGTTACATGTCCAGATTGGGGAAGACTTTACAATCAATAACTTTACTATATACCCTTCTTTGTCAAGGCTTTGATGATAAGCCAATGGTTAAAAGGGCTGTCATTGTAACCCCACAAGCTTAGTTAGCAACTGGGAATCTGAGATAATTAAGTGGTTGAAAGGCAGAGTGCAGCTGCTGGCTCTCTGTGAAAGCACACGTGCTGATGTCCTTTTCGGAATAGAAAGCTTCTTAAAACCCTTGAGCCGTCTTCAGGTTTTTTTTTTGCTTACTCATTATCTGTTAATATATGTGCTATACTAAATGAAAACGTAGCTGCAAGTAAATGGCAATTTCTGCTTAAATATATGTTATGTATGAATCATTTTCAGGTACTTATCATATCTTATGAGACTTTCCGCATGCATTCTTCAAAATTTGAAAGACCAGGCAGCTGTGACCTTCTCATATGTGATGAAGCCCACAGGCTGAAAAATGATCAGACACTGACAAATAAGGTCTGTCAGTTTACTGATGTCATTTTTACACACTATTCATCTACGCTTTGGGTTGCTCTCTGACTTTGTTTTGCTGAAAGCGCTAAAATGCATATGTGTAGGCTTTGGCTGCCCTTCCTTGTACACGGCGCATCCTCTTGTCCGGTACCCCAATGCAGGTACTTTTTGGTATCCCACACCATTTTTTTTAATATAACGGAAAAGGTTAGGATTGACTTGAAATTATATGCAGAGATAATGAAGAATTACATTTAGTATTACAATGCCTACCCGGGACAATTGACTTGAAATTTGCTGTGCTTAATGTTTTCTGGTACTGCAGAATGATCTGGAAGAATTCTTTTCAATGGTGAATTTCACAAATCCAGGGGTTCTGGGGGCGCTTCATATTTTCGTCGTTATTATGAAGTAAGTATGGAGCTTGACATGAATCAGGCTGTACTGCCAAATTTACTTTTCATGTATGCTTAGAGGTATTTTTGGGGAACCTGGAAAACATGATCAGAATTGTTGTTCAGTACTTTTATTTCTTGTGACCTGTAGTCACTTCTCTCTGTTTACCTTGGTACCATCTATCCTTAAATGAAGGCACCAATCATCTGTGGAAGAGAACCCACTGCAAGTGCAGAAGAAAAGAAATTGGGATCTGAGAGATCTGCAGAGCTTAGTGCAAAAGTAAATCAGGCAAGTCTTTCATGCTGAAGTCTGGCAGTACTACACTCTGATTGGCATGCTATGCTATTTTACTCCATGAAAGCTATTTGTTATATAGTTTATCCTTTTTTTGCGCTAGCTGGAGACTAATTTAATTGTGATGAACTGATGATTTCTCTATGATATTCAGTTTATCTTGAGACGAACAAATGCCCTGTTATCCAATCACTTGCCTCCAAAGGTATGCTTTTCTGTTTGATCAAAAATTTTTAGTAGTTCTGTATTCTGAAAGTTTTAACAAATATATTCACCATGCTTTTCGATTGAAAATAAAATTGTATCATGCCCTATGTATTTTGTTAAAAGGATTTTGCTTATAATTTCTGAAGAATTGTTTGCCTACCCACCTTGCTTAAAAACATTGCTATTGTGCAGATTGTTGAAGTTGTGTGCTGCAAGCTGACTCCTTTGCAGACAACACTGTATAACCACTTCATACATTCCAAAAATGTGAGGACCTAATTTTACATTGGTTTGGATTCAAACAACCTTTATTAGATAAATGTTACACAGTTAGAGTTTTTCTTTCCCTACAACAACCTATTATTGATCCTTTCAGGTTAAACGATTGATATCTGAAGAAGCAAAGCAATCCAAAATTCTAGCATATATTACCGCTCTTAAGAAATTATGCAATCATCCAAAGGTAAATAATTTAATATTTTCAATTGAGATGCATTTATCCTTCAGCTGAAGTGTCTTAAAGAGTATGCTTCCCCAGAATAATCTGTAGTTTCTACTATGTACCTTTTCAAACAGTAGGATTAGGCAATGGCAATGTAAATTTCTCCTGATTATTAACTATTCTGTTCTGAAATTCCTAGAATTGTAGCCTTATGATGCTATAGTTTTTTTTTTCCAAAAAAGTGTGCACTGTATGAATTGATAGTAAACCACCTCTCATATTGGACCATTTTCTTCTCTAATACAATGAAGTGCAGCTGCAGCTCTCCAGCATTTTTGCTTTTCAAAAAGAACACAAACAAGTTATAATGAGTTTCTGGGCAAAGTGCTTATATTACTATTTCTAGTGATCATGAATTTATAATTTGAACTTTTTTTTTTGCTATAAGTGAAATCCATTATGTAGTTGTCATTTGGCTATCTTCATATTGCAGCTGATCTACGACACCATAAAAAGTAATAATACAGGTGGCTCTGGTTTTGATGACTGTCTGCGCTTTTTTTTTCCGCCAGAACTTTTTTTCAGGAAGGTACTTAACACTTTTCTCTCTATCCTTCATTTGCGCGAAACAACTTACAAGTTACAACGACTGTTTATTAATGCAAAGATCTGGATCATGGACTGGCGGAGGAGGAATGTGGGTAGAGCTATCTGGAAAAATGCATGTATTGGCAAGATTACTGGGGCACCTCCGTCAGAAAAACCGATGATCGTATTGTTCTTGTATCAAATTATACTCAGGTCAGGTATTTATAATAGAATATTTTGATATGTTGATGTGTCAGAATTTTTCTTATCTTCTGCCATTACATTAAAAAAAAAAAAGATTTTTTCTTATCTTATAAAGACCTTGGAGAAACACAAATTTACACTAGATGAAACTTTAAACTATACAGCTGACTGAGTAACTGGTGATTGAATTTTTAAGATAAGAAAATTTCCTATGATCCACTCTTGTATAGCTCTTACTAGCTACTCAAACCAAAAAGGCGACTGAGATTCTTCAAGTTAAACATCAATTACTTGTGAGAGAAAATGGGAATGCTGTAACACGTTATTATTACTAAAATCTTCATTGTCTTTACGTTTGCTAGTATTTGTTTATGATTAGACCATGTACTGAGGGCCTGTTTGATTCGACAACTGGTGTCTGATTTTGGACACCTGGGGTTGGATGTGCAGGCCACAGCTGCCTGGGCAGAGGGTCTCAATGTCTCATCCAAACAGGCCCTGCATGGACAAAATTAGAAAAGCTTCAAATGTACGTGTATAACGAGCAATCCCAAAGTCCATAACCTGCTGGTCCATCCCAATCCTACTTCACAAGATGGCAAGAATTCTGTTATTTGGTATAACGGGATACAGGTTGGGCATGCCTGCTTATTCTGAATTAAGGCCAGAACACCGTACTGTGCCTTGAAGAATAAATGGCACAATATGTTTGCTTCATTCTCTATTTTGGGGCATATGTTTGGTTTTTCTCTACCCGCCAAAAGTGAGAAATCCAATGTGATTGTTTGTGCGCACACAGGTTGACAAATTTGCTTGTGCCTTGCAATCGCTTCTGTCAATTCTGAGTGCCACTTCTCTGTAAACTCTATTTGGTCCTGCTTAATGAAAACGGGCACAACCCGACTAAAAAAAAAATGATTGTTTGTACACACATCTGTCATTTATGCTCATCTTAAGGCCTTCCTATCTATGCACATGCTTGTCATCAAATTAAAAGATGCATGCTTTAAAAGTGCAAATCTTATTATTCTGATCTTATCTCTGTTCACAAGAAGACTAATTTTAATTATTTGCTTTTGGATACCCTCAAAGTTTGGAATGACTAATTGTTGCCAATTTGTCCTTTTTTTTAAATTCAGACATTAGATTTATTTGTTCAATTATGCGGGAAAGAAGATACCCATATGTTAGACTTGGACGGAGCAACATCCATCAGTAAAAGGCAGAAGCTGGTGAACCAGTTCAATGATCTCTCTAGGGTACATAAAATCTTCTCTGTGTCTTGAATAACTGTTACAACACACAGTTATATCTGAAATTATTGTATTTGGCAGGATGAGTTTGTCTTTCTACTTAGTAGCAAGGCAGGTGGCTGTGGGCTTAATCTGATAGGTGGAAATCGTTTGGTTCTCTTTGACCCTGATTGGAACCCTGCCAATGATAAGCAGGTTAATTTCTATGCACCTCATGTTCATCGACTTTCTCAACGTTCTTGTAACTGTGCTCCTTGCCTAACCTGCTCTTTTGTGACCTATTACCATCTGGCAAGGCTGCTGCCAGAGTATGGAGAGATGGACAGAAAAAGAGAGTCTACATTTATAGGTTCTTAAGCACAGGAACCATCGAGGAGAAGGTTGCCAAACCTGAAACTTGTATTTTCAGTTATCTTTTCTCATCCCTTTTTTGTTTTCTAGTGAATGGATGATAATTTCTAGCTTTCTTGCACTGTAACTTCATGTGCTACATCCTTCTAAAGGTATATCAGCGTCAAATGTCGAAAGAAGGCCTCCAAAAAGTTATTCAGCAGGAGCAAGCGGACAACAAAATGCAGGTTCAATTATTGGAGTGTCCTTTTTACTTTCTGTTCAATATTTTTAACTGCCAAATATATTGACTTGTCATCTTATTTTTACAGGGGAGTTCTCTTTCGACAGAAGATCTGCGTGATCTTTTTACATTTCATGAACACGTCAGGTTAAATTTGTTCCTCTGAACATTTGGCTCATTCTTTCTTCATCTTGTTACTAGTAGGGAAAGACATTAGACAACAACAAATGAGTTAAAAAAAAGAAACAACAGGAACCAGCTGGATGGTTAGTACAATTGGACCTCACATTGGGTAGATGTGGTCCATGTGGAGTTTAGTTTGACAAAACATTAGCTATCTAGTTTGGTCAATCATTTTCAGCAAATGATGCTAAATTTGTTGATCCACTTTGTTTGTGTGGCGCATACAGGCATGTATCAGTTTTTTTCTGTCTTTGTTAAACATTTTCTTCTATTAAGACACTGCATGTTCAACAGTTCAAGAAAATATGGAAAATTCTAAAGACAGTATTCTGGCCATGCTCTAGAAATGCCTTGGAGTCTAGTTAGTCTAATGACAAGTTAGCAATTGCTGTTATTCTTGAAACTGAAATACTATCCATGGTTCACTGAAAAAATGACAATGATCTGATTTTTTTCAAATAACTTATCAATTAATTATAATTTGTGCTTTACACCATACAACCATGTAGAGTCTTCTTGAATCTCGGCTCCTCACAACTGAATGTGAACATGAAAGCAATGGTAACTGTTAGGCAGACTTGTATCGTGGATGGGCTTAGGCCCAGGGCCCAGGCACATCAGGCTGGTAGAGGCCCATAGCCCAGGTGCCCTTGTTTGTGTTGAGATAGGCTGTGGATGACCAGGATCGGTTCCACTTCTATAAACCCTAAACCGTGGTCATCCTCTATATATATACATGTATGGTGCGCTCTCATAATCATCTGCTAATTCCACAAACCAAACTCGCTTACAGTAACTAGACCAACTTCATTGAACCGCAACTGACAGACATTCACTATTTTTTAGAGAATATGACAGACATTCACTGTTGTCATCTAAATGTAGTACCTTGTACCTTTGTTAATACTATGTATCATATTGTTGCTTACCTTCATTTGCACAGGTCTGAAATACATGAAAATTTGAAGTGTAGCCGCTGTGACAAGGATGGAAATTCAGCTTTGGATGGTACTGGTTTTGCAGCCACTGATCATAAGGCTTCAATGCCAGGAGTGCAAGATTATGCTGATATTGGTAGGTTTGGAGAGATATCTGGATGTTTGCAGAAAATGAATAGCGCACATCACCAGGTAATTTTGATGGCACCCTATTTATATGTTGCCTAACTCTGCAGTAGCCAGTAGTTTTTGTTTAACTTGACCCATGAGGGAAGACTGGAGAACAAGGCGTTCCTGCAGCTTTAAACCTGAAGAGATTTCATTTAACTTTCTATGCCCACCCTTGTCAGATTGGAAGACCTACTGAAGAAGACCTAGGAAGTTGGGGACATCACTGTGATCCATCAACTGTACCTGATACTATACTGCAGTCTTCTGCTGGCGAAGAGGTGACAACCTAAGACCCTATCTGCATCTCATCGGTTTGGTTCATAAATCTTACTCCCTCCATTCCCAACTATGTAGTATATGTACAATAATTTGCTATGTATCTAGACATGATGTATATGCATTTAGGATTGTAAGTCTCAGACCTAAGTATCCTTTTCTCTGGATTCACTTGTTTGTTTGTTCATTGCTTAATTAGATTTAGTCTTTTAGATGGTAATGTTAGTTGAAAAAAAAAATAGCATCTTTTATTCTGTATTTGAGAACAAACTTTTGCATTACAAGCAACATCTATGGCATCTGTGCTGCAGGGTTACAACTGTTAACAAAGCACATGTGCATCTTGCAGGTTTTCTTTTGTTTTCACCAATCAGGTTGATGGAAAACTTGTTCCAGTTGAATCTATGGTGCGATCAACAGCTCATCAACAAAACGGAATAGCAGCCACTGGAGAAAAAGGAGTACAGAAAAACCGATTCTCCTAGCAAACCTGGAAGGCAATCCGTAAATGGCAAGAATTTGAAGATGATGGGATTTAATTTAAAGAATTCGTCTTTGAAATGTCCAACCAAATCCAGGACATCACCAAATTGCTTGCAAGGGTTGAAGAAAACCAGCCCCTCTTTGGATCAACCTCAATTTAAAAGCTTCATGTTGCTTATGATATATGTGATGATGATGATTTTGTTTGAGTATCAATTCAAAACTACGTATATAGTGTCATCTGTTGATGTGCTATCTGTTGCATATATAGTGTCACTGTCATCAGCTTTCTACATTTTCTTTATTATAGTAAAGGAAACCTAGGTCATAGTAAGCAAAAACAATCAATGTATTTCAGGTACATAAAATGTAAAAGCTACTTACAATTTGGAATGGAGTACAATGGATAAGCAATCATTTTCCTTGAATAGAGAGCATCACCTCAATCAACTATGACGTTCCATAATGAAGATTACTTTTAGCACGCTGCATGCATTATAAGTGTAGTTTTGTAATTTTGTTTTGGATTGATTATGTTACATCCAGTCAAAGAGTAGTACAGTACGTGTAGGGTGCACATGGCCTTGTGGATTGTACCCTCTTCAGCTCTCCTGTTTGGTTTTTAGTCGGCGATCGGCGTGTAGCGTGTTCGCAAATAAAGGTTCAAAAAAGAGTGAGATCTGCACCATGGACAGGAGACCAACTGGTAGATTTAAGCATGCCGTTCCGACAAACAACTAAACCAGCCACTTGGATGATCTGCTTTCATCTCCAGCTGTCCTTTACTGAAGTCTTTCCATGTGGGTGACAGCCACACTTTTCGGTTAGCCTAAAAGCTTGAAATCTGCACTGTTCTACGCATCCCCTTGACCGTAGCATAGTCACGTCAAGTAGTCCTGGCGATTACGAATCTGTTAATTCTTAGCGTGAGATTCAGGGATTAGTGTTAATTAATTTCCATGAAAAATGGAAATTTTCTGCATACAGAGAGAGTAGGTTTGGAGTGAGTTTTTTTTTCTTTAAGTTTGACTAAGGTTATAGAAAATAATACTGATATCTATAGTATGTCCAAATATGTGTTAACTGCGGAGGGGCCTACGATGCGATGTAATTTTATTTTTATTTTTGTACAGTTTTTTTTTTTTCCTGTTGCATCATCTAATAAAATTTGGTGCAAAAGCTTTTGCTGTCCTTGCTAAAAAAATCTCCAAATATGTTTACTATAAAAATATGTTTATAATTATTGTAACAATATTTATTAAAATTATAAATACTAGTATTTTTTTATCAAACTTATTGGTTGATATGATTGAACTCTTTCTTGATGGAGGGTACCGTTGAGATCTGTACTGTCCCTGGGGTGGTATTGATTGTTGGTGGTTGTTTTTCTTTTCTCCCTGAGATCTGTAGGGATTAAAAGTTGGAGTC
Organism: Hyparrhenia diplandra; assembly: GCA_015847255.1. Lineage (NCBI taxonomy): Eukaryota > Viridiplantae > Streptophyta > Magnoliopsida > Poales > Poaceae > Hyparrhenia > Hyparrhenia diplandra. The sequence goes on from JADLZK010000135.1 coordinate 100,555, forward strand.
GGGATCACAACGAGGGGCACTCTTCATTCCCATCCATCACATGTGCAGTCACAAAAGTTAAGTGCATTACCGGAAGAAAAGAATTGTGATCTTCATGTGCTCACATGGGTGCTGATCTTAATGGCTTTGCCTAAACTCTGTCGGTTGACCATTTAATTGGGCACTCCTTGTCTTCATCCACGTTAACTTGTGAGAGTCCCTAGATAGATTATTCTCTCCTGAACCATGGTTTAGGTTTCAATTGCTTGAGATGATTCTGGGCTTCTAGCTGAAGAATTTTGCAATTTGTTGCAAATTTAACCTGCTAGTGAGGACATTGGGTGCAGAATCATATTATAAACCCGAAGAATCGCATTTTCAGATCTCGGTGACAACATATGTTGGTATGTTAGCATTGTCCCCCATTCCATTGGTGTGCCTTGTAGTTTAGGGTTTAGAAAATAAGATATACTACTTTTATGAAGATTTGCAGCATGGTTTTATTAACCTGGACATTATTGTGCCACACAATGATAATGTCTTGACTCCTACTATATTTGTTTTTGGTGATGGGGAAATGGGGACTAGTGCTTGATTTGAGAAGTTTCTCATGGCCCATCTGATCTGATTATTCTATTTGCCATGTTTTTCTTGCTTGTGTCCATGCTCTAAATACCTATAAACATTAAAGAACAGCAATGTTGATCACTTAGTTTAATTTTGCTGCTGATCCATTTGCCATCGGGGTAAAATACAATACAAGGCTCCAGGCTCCAGCTGTTAGCCGGCCTGTTGCCAATTGCCATGTTACTTGTTAGGCAGGAATAATTATCTATCGTTCAACAAGTTACCACGTGTTCCTATGTGAGGTAGAATCCTGAAAGCCCATTGGCGTGATTTTAAACTGGGTCCTATTAATTTCCAACAGGGCCGCTGTTGTGATTTTATTGCAAATTGTACGAGCATTACAAGGGAACAAGAAGTCTTTGACTGGTCCGTTGTCACTTGTGGCACAAGACCAGTGACTTGTGCTATCATTGCCTGGTCATAGAGAGGATGGGACCGACCAAAATGGGGAGGATTCTTGGGGATCATCACATGGTCCTATTCCGAGAGGTCCATGTCGCCAGCTCACCCAGGCTTATAACAAACCGGTCAAGGCATCAGTCAAATGATTTTGTCACCAACCTCCTCCTCTCCCTGTTTGCTCTCACCTCATCATCCATCGCCTGATTCCATTTCACTACTATACCGGGCTTCTCTTTTTCATAAAACTCTGCTTGTGATCTCTAGCAGATTTCTGAATCATATAGAGGAGTATATAATAAGGGAAGTTTATTCCCTTTTTGACATTTATTTAGGGCCGTTAAAACTTTCCCGATTCTTTGCTTGGTCCTTGTAATTTGCTTGCTTGCTTTGATTGCAGGTTATCCTGAGTCGCTTTCTCCCTGAACAGCATATTTGTTCGCTTCTAATGACGGTCGCTTTCTGGGCTCATCTCATCTGGTGCTCTTGGTCTCAGTCTCATCAGGTTCCCAGCAGTAGCTAGGAGAGCACAGTATAGATGGTCCCTAATCCACGCCCACGCCAAGAATTAGAAAGCTACCACCGGCCTACATACACCTCTGGCTGCACCGTCGGCGGTTGGACCTGTACGGCCTCTCTTGTTCCTTGGTATTGGGTTCATGAACCAAGCCTTAAAATCCCCTTGGTCCTGCATGGTCTCGTACAGTCACCCGGCATGATTCTGTGTCGCGTGGTGGTGCTGGTGCTGGTGGATCACCATGTGTTGATGAGGAAAGGGACTGTGCTGTCTAACGCCTTGGAACCATGCTAATTAATCTCCCTTCCCTACAATTATGGATTCAAGCTTGTACTCCACCTCTGGGAATGCTGAATATAATGCAGGGAGGCTACCTTCTTGGTTTATATAGATAGACCCGCTATGGTCCACAATTATTACATGTTCTATAAGGAATTAATAATCTTGTAGTGTACTAGTAGTAGTGGCAAATTAAACGAAATCTAGACACGACGATGATATATATATATATATAAATAACGATTTCGACATCGCTCCTAAACATTATGAACCGTACTGCTACTGAATAATCATGTTGCCCTAAAATTCGGCGAGATGGGCCTTGCATTGTAGACACTGTGTGTCTAGTACACGAGGGACGAGGGTCCTCCAAAATTTCAGTACGATTGGCTGGTCAGACCATATAGTCAGTTTTTGTCAATAGTTTGTTTATATACAATATTTTGGTGATGGGTCTCTGATAGATATATCACTTGAATGCTATTGTCTCCGTTCCCTTCATTGCACTCAAATGCGTTTACTCAAGGGTTTGGAAATGTTGTCATTGCTGGACACTCGTGGTTCCGTTTGGCTGTACTATCCAGTCTTGGTTTCTTTATTTTTTTAATATAATTGACAGCTCTTGTACCGTACTGATTTTTAAAAATAGATATGATAATATTAAAGAATTGTTGTGACGCTTAAAAACGCTAACTCTCTGTCAGTATCTGTTAAATTAATGGCGTAAAAAGATCTATTAAAAATAAATTTGACTTGAGTATGATTATATTGCTCAGCAATCATTACATGATCAATAATGATTGATATTCACAGTACTACTAGTAGCAAACAAAATGTAGAGACGACGATAATATCGATTTGGGCGTCGGCCCTCGACATTATGAATCGTGACAGGATACTAATTATTCACGTTGTCATAAAAGTTTGGCGAGTTGGGCCTTGTAGACGGTGACATACGAGAGATGAGGGTCCTCCAGGTTTCTGTATGATTTTGCTAAAAACAAAAGGTTTCTGCATGATTGTTTGCTGGGCACACACCTTATAATCGAATCAGCTTTTACTTGTCGTCCCTAATCACTCAATGCTACTGCCTTCGTTTCCCTTATTGCACTCAAATGGATGTGTCTATATCTAATTGCTTAAGGATTTAAATAATGTGGAGTAAAACAATTTTTTTTCTGACATATAAATATTCAGATTAGATGCAGCGTGGAATTGTATTAACAATCATAAATATAATAGCCTAAATGTTTAAACAGTCACTTATCATCTACTGATAGCTAGAAGTTTACACGGTTGCACGAGAGAGTTTAGTTTGCACCTAATACGTTGCCATTTATATATGTTATAAGGGAACAACTATTTAAAATTTTAAAGGACTAAATAATGATTTTTTTAAACAAACAGTTATTTAAAGAACTATAGTGTCGTGGTTCTAAAACCACGGTCACGCGAATCGGCGGCTAATGTGTGCGGCGATGGTCTAACTCAAGAGACAATGACAGGCGCATGTATACCGATTCGAGGGCAATTGGGCTTCCTAGTCCAGTCTAAGTCACTATCCGAGCTCACACGCTCAGAGGGGTAGCTACAAGCTTAGCGAGAGAGGGAACGAGCTCCCAATCCTCTATGTGTGTGCTGTGGGTGTTGATGGTGAAGATGATCCCCTCCCAATGGCCAAGATGCCCCTTTTATAGTCCAAGGGGCACGCACAGGGACGCCAAGGGAGGAAATCTAGTATAAGGGGTAAAATGTAAAGATAACAGTGCACGCCGTTGTGGATTGTGCGGCGTGTTGTTTGCCTCGCCGCTACGAAGACTGCTTCCCCTATCTAGCTCGGTGTAGGGGAGGTCGGCGTGGGGATCTCGGTGTCCGGGCGCCCGTCTGGGTGAGCTCGGGAGCTCGCCGGTGTCAGAACGATACCGACGTGCTGTTTTACACTCGATTGAGTGGTGCGGCGAGGGGAGGCGCCCCGCCGTCGCCGCCCGCGCTTCCCGCGGGCGCCGCTTCGACACCGCAGCGCCGCTGCCGCGTTCGTTGTTTGTCGTGGCGCGCGAATCGGCAACGAAATGTGTGGACGAGAGAGCTCAAGGGATACGATCCCCTTTGTCCGTGACGGTTGACATAGCTCGAGCTCGGCCCCCAACGACTACGCCCGTCGCGGGTTGTCAGACGGCGGCCGTGGCTACGGGTCCGTGGCACGGCTATGGCACTCGAGTACCTCCTGGCCCGGAGGTCGAGGCGATATCCGATCTTCTGCAGACATCACGGACGTAGGCAGCTAGATCTGCTTCGCGCCGAGCTCGAGCTCGTACGAGTCGGAGGAGGTCGCTTAGCCCTCCGTGGTCTTGGAGCTCGGGGTGGTGGGACCAGCGCCCGCTCGGAGGTCCCATTGTTACCTTCGGGTGGTCCCGCGAGCTCAGACGAGCTCGGGGCCAGCTTAGCCTAGTGTTAGCAGCCCGAGCTCATTCGAGGCGCGAGCTCAGAGCTCGTGCAAGGCGGAGTTTCCCGTCTCCTCGAGAGCTTGCTCGGGGCGGAGCTCGGGCCTTGGGCAATCCTTTTGCACGGCCCAACTCGATCATGGGCCGGGTCGGCTTGTTGTTTGAGTTTAATCGTTGGATCATTACTTGAGTTGGGAGATCCTTGATTTAGTCCCCCGACATATAATGATTATAAACCAAATAAAATTCCCTCAAAAAAATAAACCAGATAAAAAGCTGATTAAACAAATGCAGCAAGCTGCCACTATATATGTACCGTGTAAACGGTCGTGTAAGCGAACAGTTCTTGCAGTACACGTTGCCGTTTGCTTCTCGGAGTCAAAAGCATACAATGGCGTTAGATGGAAGGTAAATGCATGGTCCTCCAGTGCTGCTGCAGTAGTACAAGCAGGCTCAGGACAAACACAATTACACAGGTTCGAGAAAACGGAGGAACTACAGCTCACGGTGCCCAGATAGATCCACGTGCATGCGCAACTACTGCGAGGGCCGGCTACCCAAAATTCAATCTTGCCAACCACCAGATTGGTTTGTAAATAAACTACTGCATGTGCCTTCGCGATATCGCCGAAGAACATGCATTGGAGAAACCTCAACAAATATAGTTTGACCAGAGTCAAACCAGCATTTGCCACCTATGCAAGCAACTCTACCCTAGCTTGTAAGCGAATATGTATCTTTATTTATGTTTCTGACGCTCTCGATTCGTTCCCCCCACGTACGTCCATCCCCTCGAGATCGCATATATATGTTCAAAACAAATCAAGCACCCAAGTTCGTCTTATCCCAGTTCCCATAGACCACCATGTAGCAAAGAAAAATCAGAGCAGGTTCCTAATCATTCCATTCTCTCCACCACATCCACATGGCCGGGGAAGCTTGCAGTTGCAGCCCTATAAAACAAGAATCTCCCAAAAACTCAATCACTCACTCTGTCCTCTTGAAGTAATATGTGTACTACTCTTCGTCCCAAGACAAGTGTCATTCTCACTTCTCACAAAGTTAAATATGTTTTACCTACAGCAAATATATACCAGAAATCATGAGTATTTACGGAGCATAGTAAGTATCATTAGATTAACTGTTGGATATATTTTCATAATAAATTTGTTTGAAGATAAAAATGTTGCTGCTTTTCTATAAGAGAATCCAATCAAACTTAAGAATTGTACTGTAATGAATGTATATTCAATTTCAGTGACCAACCGACCACTGAATTGTGTATTCAGTTACTGCTCATATATGCAATGACCAAAAACCTTCTACTCTTTAATTTGATACTATGGTGTTGTTAAATAATTGTCCTTCTGAAGTTTCAAAACTCCACTCTAGACTCAACCACGGGTTTAATTGCACATGTTTGGCTAAAAAACGCGATTTGTAAAACAGGTCCAAAGGGCTACATGGGATAGTCATCATCAATTACACAAGTTTTTGCAGCACAAACATAATTGGCACGACATTTGATCAACCACATCCTACTTTTTGTATAAATATTACTATGGGACACTTTAGCTTTGCCTTAAATCGAATAATCTATTTTTATCTAGTTTACAAAAAAATGATACTTTTCAGGTACAAAATAGTAATTGTTATATTCACCATTAAATATATTTTCTTACACTGTTCCTATCTATCAGGTGACTGTTTTTTCTATTTCGTTCAGAAGATGAAGCTTCCTGCTGTCGCTCAACATGCTGACCACAGTGTGTCAGCCATTCAAATCAAATCCAACCACCGTAAGCATCGCATGAGGAAATTGTGTACTTTTCAGGTACATGTAAATTAGCACCTCCCATTTTCTTAGAAAAACTATATATATTAGGTTGGGTGGCTATGTGATATCTTCTCTATAAATAAACTCAAAATAATCTGACTGAAAAAAATGAGTGTCATGTTTTTTTAATAGAGGTTATCGTTCTAGTGGTTTTTATGGTTAATAAGCCCGTTGATATTGTATTATTGTCAGAAAAATTAACGTAAATAATTTTTTACATAACGCGGAAACACTTGGGGAAAAATTAGCGCCTTAAGTAGGAGCTTTTTACATAACGCGGAAACACTTGGGGAGGATAAAAAAATTACATTCAATGTTGCCTCCCCAAATGGAATCGCATGTTGATTACTCATGAATTAAGCAACTAAGGTCGCTTGTCCCGGCTTCGATCCATTGATCGGCGATATGCTTGATGGTGGCTAGGAGTTGGATGGTGAAGGAAGCAGCGCTAAGGAAGCACCTTGCGTTCCTCTCTTTCCAAACTTCCCAGGAGACTAAGGTGAAAAAGGTGTCGACCCCTTTTCTCTTGTCTCTATGCCATCTGTGACACCGTTGATCTCACCGGTTGAGTAGTGAGGCGCCTCCCACCTGCGAGAAGTTGACACCAAGTACTGCCAGAATGGCCACCACACCTATCTGGAGAAGGAGCATGAGGCTATGATGTGGTCGATGGTCTCTAGGTCCTAGTCAGAGAGGAAGCATCTGTCATTCTATTGTAGCCCATGGTGTGCTCTCTGATCTACGGTCCAGTGGCGCCTCCGTATAGCTAGCCATAGAAAGATTCTCATTTGAAGTGGTGCCCAAGTTTTCTAGATGCACTTGCACCCAGGGATAGGGTGGGAAGTCATATGTAATTCTCGGTAGGCTGACTCAGAGGAGTATTTTCTGTTGACTGCCCATCTCCAACGAGTCGGTCATCGTTGTCGTTTAGCTATACTTGCATCACATGGTCCCAAATCTAGAGGTACTCATATGGCACCGGAACTGTGATGCCTCCGGATATTTGACGTACCCAGGTTCATCCTTGAAATCCTTCAGCAACAATCATTTTGGTGATGCATCTATAGCTAACGAAGTCCAGCAGCGAAGGAGCTATGTCACTGACCGCGTGTCCCTGGATCCATCAGCCTGTCCAGAATGTGGTGGATCGGTCATGCCTCAGCTCCGTGTACATGGACATATTGAAGAAGTCCTGCACCTCATTCACGACCGAAGCGGGAGATCCACCCATGCTCAGTTTTCATCGAATTGCTGAAGCCATAGCCACTAAGTCTGCAGGGCGATGCAGACAAGTCACGGGTCCGGGATGCCTAGGCCCCCAGGACAACAAACTGTAAGCCACGAACCATGCACCTTCCACGGATGGGCCCCTCTTTTCCGATCCATAGGAAGCGTCGACATATGTTGTTGATTTTTTTTTTGAGGGCCCAGAGAGGTAGACTGTCCGCTAGGAGGTGTATCTGGGGATTGCCGAGAGCAATGACTTGATCCATATCAGCCTCCCACTTCTCACCATGAGCGACCCATGGCAGGCCGACGGCCTTATCGCCATTGCGTCCACCATGGATTGGACTCATGCCTTAGGGATCTTCTTCATGCTCAGCGGTAGGCCGAGGTAGGTGATAGGAAATTCTAATATCTGGCACTCGATGATCTCTTGGAGCTGTTGTAGGCTATCACATGGTGTGTAGATGGGAGTGATGGAGGATGTTGCTAGGTTTTTGGAGAGTCCTGAGGCCTGTGCGAAGATCACCAGGATCTCCTTGGTCATCCTTGCTTTGGCCGGGTATGGGTGCAAGAAGATGATGACATCGTCGACGTAGAAGTTGCACTGGTGTCTAGTGGCTTCCATCCCCACCGGCCGAAGAAGACCGTCGTCCTTGGCCGCCTCAACGAGTCTCACGAAGACTTCAATTGCGATGATGAACAACATTGGGTCAAGGAATCTCCCTGGCGGCCGGACGCCTCCCTTGTGCTTAATGGCCGTCCGGGACACCCGTTTAGAAGGATAATGTAGATTAATGATAAGTCGGACTGATAAGTTCGAAGGAACAAAGACCATATCTCTTTTAATGCAAAAAAAAAATTGCATCGCCCATCCATCCACCATTCCACCAGAGAGACCTCCACGCCACGCATCTTGCTCTCGCTAGCCCTCTCTTCCCTTCCTTTTTATAAACCATCCAAACTATTTATTAAAAAAAAATCCAAACTACTGTAGGATGAGTGGCCACTGTTCTGAGTTGTATGGTTTCTTTAACTTTTTTCCATTTAAAAAAAAACTAGAGGTATTTGCTTGTTTTTCTTGGTCTAATAGAAATCATGGTAAATCTTTTGTCGTGATTTCTTTTTTTTAAAAAACTATTACCCGGCAAACGCCAAGTGCCCAAACAGTGACGACGAGACCGACCAATCGGTACACCGTTTCTCTTGTTGCTTGCTACTCGCACTCGCACACTACCACACCATCCCACGACCTTTTAAAAGCCCCCACACCAATCCAGCGCCACCACCACATCCTGCGCTGCTGCACGCGAAGCTCTCAGCTCGGCTCGTCTCGCCTCTGTTCAGCTCACGGTGGCAGCGGAAGAGGAGGCGACAGCGCACGAGAGAGGCAACAGATCGAAGCGCGGGCGCGATCGAGGAGGTCAGCAAGCCACGCCGACCAGCAGCACTGCACCACCACCACCACCGCGCGATCGATGGCGTGCATCAACATGTACAACCCCGACGGCGCGGCGGGGTTCGGCGGCGGCCCGCAGGCGCCGGCCGCGCTGGGCCCGCGCATCTCCTTCTCCAGCGACTTCGCGGTGGAGCCGCCGCCGCCGGTGCAGAACCGGGCGATGAGCCTGCGGTGCCAGGAGGAGGACCTCAACTTCGAGTTCTCGGTGGGGAGCCACCCCATGATGGCGGCCGACCAGCTCTTCTCCAAGGGCAGGATCCTTCCCCTCAAGGACAACAACGGCGGCAGCGGCGGCGGCATCTGCTTTGCCACCGCGGCCCGGCCGCCCACCACCACGCTGCGTGACGAGCTCCGTGGCGGCGGCGACGACGACGACAGGGCCTCCGCCTCCGCCAGCAGCAAGGCATCCAGCCGATGGAAGGAGATGCTCGGCCTCCGGAAGGCGCTCTGCGTCGGCGGCGGCAACAGCCCGGCGGCCAGGAAGGCTAGTAGCAGCGACAAGCAGGGCGTCGTCGCCGCCGACGCCACCGACATGGCCACCGACGACGACAACGACGACATGGCCGCGTCCAATCAGGTTGGCAAGCATCATCCTGCATGCGTCCATGTGGTGGAGCCTAATCTGGTCGACACCTTGTCTCATCAAACGTTTGTTTGCTTCACAGATGCAGCATCAGCAGGTGCTATGATGATGATGATGAGGTGACCGCAGTACCGATGGGAGAGACGAGACAGGCAACACTCCACATGCATCAACATGAAGCAGCTGAATTTTGTCCTCCCTCCTTGAGGCTGATGCTTGCTTTTGATCGATCAACCTCTTGCTTGAATCGTGCTTGTCATCATCCATCCATCCATCCAACCATCCATGGGATAGGTTTTGTATGTAGATTGTTGTGAGCAATCGATCGAGTCTGCTTATTGTGTGTGTGCTAGTAGGTGGCCCGGCCGTATGTTGAAAAGATCCAGCAAAAAATGTGTGTATTTTCACTCTCTAGCAAACTGTCCACTCACTAGCAGATCCATGGCTTTCTATCTTTCTTTCTTTCACTTGTTCTTGGCTTTCTCCTCCACTCCATCCTGTACAAAGTGGCTGTGTACTCGTAGATCGATGGGAAATTTATGGTGCAATGATTAGATTTGCCAGGTGGCCAGATCGGCTTAGTTACCAGTGATGGAGCCTCACTGGCTCTGCCCCTGTGGGGATCAACAGTGCTCTTCTTTGTCTCGTTGCTCCGCTGGATTGAGTATATAAAGAGAGACAAGAGCCTCAGAGCGAGCATGTGTGAGGCGACAGCGAGAGCTAATGGTGGAGGAACGAAGCAAAGGCTCCGTCCCCTGGCCTGGCCTGCAGGCCTGCATAATCATCATTTTTTTGTTCGATCTGTTTTGTTTTTGTTCCTTAATTGCAGAAATGATATCCATCCATTTTCCCATTTGAAAAATCTAGTGGACTAAACGAGCGATGGATGGATAGATCCATCGATCTATATCCAATGTGCTCCTCCCGACATGTCCTCTGCACTTCTGCAGTGTGCCATGGATGCACAGCTTCCTGCTGCTGCCTCTTTGCTTGCAATTGCAATGCCGCCTTCAGATCCATCCAATCCTCCCGGCGAATTAAGTATGGCCACTGGTTTCTTTATTATTAGGGGAAAAGATTAAAAGAAGCAGCAGAGGAAGCTAGAAGAAAACTAGAGGATAATTCGGTAGTAGTGCTAGTATTGTATATTGGCGCAAGCAACAGTGGTGACGTTCAACTTTCTCATCTTTACAGGCAAACAGGACTACCAAGAAATGCTCATGTCTCGATCTTTAGCGGGTTTCATGGACGCCTGTCGCCATTATCGGCCGTCGGATTGTACGGGCGTGTAGGCATCCTGGATAGAACAGGATAAGCATGCACCATGAGATCTACGAAAGGATATAAAAAAAAATCTTTATAGCTAGCTCAAGGTCACTTTAATTGCTACAGTTAGATGGGCTTTAGATTCAGAAGACAGATAGTGTTAGTATGTGTCTGGCGTGCGACCTATACAATGGAGACCTAGCTACCTCTGCGATGGCACTGGCAAATGGCAATGGCATGGCAAAGGGCGTGTGTAGGGCACAAGAACGTAATGGAACCCATAACGAGTCACGGAGGATATGTCGCGTCGTCTCATCGATCAACAGCACACCAAAAAGCGTGCTACAATGCAATGTCGTCATGAAACAGCAATGATCCATGACGGAATTGAAGCAATAATAACAAGAAACGATGATTGATTGATTGATGCATATATGCAAGGACGGCCGGAGACTGAGATAGTGAGATTCAACACTGAATAGCAAGAGAGAAAAACACACACACATCACAGGTCCTCAATGCAAAGTGAAGAAGAGTCAAGAAGAAGAAGAATCTGGAGCGTTTACCTTCCTTACCAGTTACCTCTGATGAAGCTGGACTAGGACATTAGCTGCCCGGGTGACGGCAATAATGCGTTCCCTTTACTCCCCCTCTGTCTCTCTGAAGCTGGGCTACGACGACGGCACTGTTGCCACGGCAGAATCACGTGGAACCTATTAGGGCACTCCCAATGGTGTATTAATGGTAGTTTCTATCTCTATTAAATGTCTTACCAACTAAGCAAAATGATGATGTGGCAGCCTAATTAATGAGGAAAGAGAGCAAAAATCATAGAAATGGTTTCTTCGTGGAGAAACCATGTCTACTCTTGACCCAATGTACAAGAAACCATGAATTTGCCATTGGGGAGAAACCACTAGTTTCTATAGGGTTAATGCAACTCTCCCCATTGGTGGAATTGGGAGAGAGAAAGAGAAAATAATTATTACTCGAAGAAACTACCATTGTGAAGAATGGTTTCTATAGGTGATTTCTTTTGCCATGGAAAACGTGTCGGTTTCTTCCATTGGGACTGCCCTTACGCCCCCGGCCTATCATCGAATTAAAATCTCTTGGTGGAACTTGTGCGCCGGCCGGGAGATCTTGGCATGCACCCCTGTCTCAAGACAAGATCGTGGTAACATAGTAGTCCTGGTATTACTGTTAACTGTGATGGCGGATAGGACGGTAATGAGCGTAAAAGACTCGGAAGCATGCATAATCCTGCGCTGCGCAGATCGCACGTGAAGGGAATCGCCTCTTTGAAGGTGTTGCTCGGAAGCGTGTTTGTGATGAAAGCATGCTTTTCAAACGACACTTTTAAAGGAACGGAGGGTGTAGACAGTGAACAACGACGTTAATTTATTTCGCAGGGGAACCCACTTAGCTTAAAACACAGACCCCCCCCCCCGCCGCTCCCGCCACGGGCGGCACGGGGCGAAACCCTAGCGCCACCGTAACTTCGCTCGATCTCCGGCGCTCTCTCCTCGCCGCCGCCGGAGGAGGCGGCCGGGGGAGGCCCGTGCGCCCGGGGATGGCGGCGGCGAGGCTTCTTCACCGCGGCGGCCGCTCGGTGCGGCAGCGAGCCGGGCGGCGATCCTGGTGGCGGGGGACGGCGCGATCCGGCCCTCGGCGCGGGATTCGCCTCCCCCTGAGTCGGATCCCGCCCTCCATCGCCTGGATTTGGTGGTGGAGCGGCGGTCGGTGGTGGTGGGCTCGGGGAGGCGGCCGGGTGTCCGGTGGCGGCGTCCGGCTGTCTCTTGCGTTGGTCGGGTGCGGATTGGGGCGGCTGGTGGTGGAAGATCGGCCGCCTGGTGGAGAGGATGGTGGCGGATGGTGGCCGGGTGCTCATGCTCGGCTGTTCGGTGACGGAGGCGCAGCTGTGCTTCATGAAGACGGAGTTGGGCTGCGGAACCGCTGGTGGACCGGAGGTTGTGGCGGTGAGTAGCGGTGGTGGGCGTGGGTCGGCTTGGGCGGGCGTGACGGCCGGGCGGCACGGGCCGGGACGTGCGGTGTGATCCTACACGGGGACGGCGGCGGCGACGGGGTGGCAGCCGGTGCAAGGTGCGTGGCGCCGCGACTTTTGCCGCTGGAGGCCCCGTGGGGGGCGCCGAAAGTGGGCGACCTTGCTCGGCCATGGTGGTTGGGAGGTGGTCTGCAGTCTTACGTGTGCGGGCGTTGGAGCAGCGGTTTGTTGGTGGTGCTCCCCCTCTTCTTGCTCGTCGGCCGCGGTTTCGGCGTCGCCTCGGTGGCGGGGCTGGGTGGTCGTATGTTCTCGCGGTGCCGTGGCGGCATTGTAGTGATGTATCGAACCTTCTCCTAGGCAGGGGTGCGGAGGAAGTGGGGACTCGGCGCCGCTTGTCTGTGAGCATGCATAAGGTGTGGTGTCGATCCGGGCGAACGCCTTCACCGACATTCTTGCCGGTGGTAATGGTGGCGGCGCTCTTGGAGCGTCGTTCTTCCCGTTGGGGACACCGTTATGGGGCACCGTTTCTGAAGCATGGAGTCTCGGGGTGAAAACCGGTCCCGTTCTTCGGACAAGCGACGGCGCCTTCGGGCGCCGCGTCCTCTTTGAGGCGCCGCTTCTCGAGACCATCTCAGCTTGCGGCAAAGGTGTGGGAGGTGGTCGGTTGGCCGGCGCGGCGGCATAGGAGGGGCGCCTTGGTCTTGGTGTTTCGCGGGCGAGGTGCGAGAGGACCCATGGGTGCCGGAGGTCTTGAGCTGCGCGCTTGGTGCAGTGGTGATCTCGGTGATGGCTGAGCGGAAGTGGTGCTTTCGGTGCGGTTTCAGTTATCTGAGTCCTGGGCAGTGGTTTAGTGGAGTGTGAGGCGTTGGATGAGGCGAGGCCCCCACGCAGAGTAGCCAGGATCAGTGGTTTTCAATGGTGCCGCGACGGTGTTTCTGCTGATGCAACGCTGGAGCAGGGGGATCGACGACCTTGCGTGTGCGGCTCGGGGGTGATGGTCCCCGTGGTGGAGGAGTGATGGTAGCCGCTCGGGCTTGCGGCGGGCTCTGACGACGGCGTTGGTAACGACGACGCAGCTTCGTCGGCCCCGCTCGACTCCTCTCCCAGGTGGTGGTGGTGTAGTTTGTGTTGTGTGCTTTGTGTGTCGATGTCCCAATCCGACCCAGTAGTTGTGGATGGAGGCTCGTGTTGATGACCCAATCCAACCGAGGCGGAACTTCATGTTTATTTTCTCTCATCCGAGTTGTTTCTTTGTAAACAAGTGGTGGTAGGTGGAGGAATGTCTCCCCTAAGTTGAGTTGAGTGGGCGCTAGTGGTGCGCGAGTTGAGTTGATTTGGTATCTAGGTGTGCAGTTGGAGTAGGGTACCCTTCACACTTGTATGGTTTTTCCGCCCGGTTTCCAGGTCAAAAGTTTGGCAGACTCGCCTTTTCCTTTTTTCTCGCCTAATAGAAATCGCGGCAAAGCTTTTGCCGTCCTTTCTAAAAAAAAAAAAACCCACTTAGCTTTGTTCATTTCGAGCAGCTCTCTCTCTCTGCGCATTTGGAGCTAGCTTTGCGTTGATGCCAACAAATAAAATCATGGAGCAAGCCATGCATCTCAATCCGGAGAGGGATGCATCATGTACGGAGTACTATCCGAACATGTTTGTTATGATTGCCAATAACCAAACGGCGTACGAACGCCCTCCCACAGGGCTCTCAGCTCGCCGTCCGGTCCAGGTCCAACGACATCGCGCGTCGTAGCGTAGCTAGCTTAGCCCTGTGGACATTGACCAGTGCGCGGGGCATCGCCTTGTCCTCGCACACCGGTTGGTCTTATCGGCGATGCAATGCGACATCACCACACACACACACATGGCCGATCCGAGTGCAATGATCGACGCGGGCCGGCCGGGTGGCGGGCTCCGATCGATCATCCTTGTCCCGGTGAGGCCGTTGGCCCGTCCGCCCGACCTAACGCGCCAATTCGGTCGCGAGCAATCACCAGTCCCGTCGCGTGCCGTGTCCGTGTGGCGTTCCAGCTGGGAAGTGGGGAACCAGTACAGCGACGGCACGCGCGACCGGCGAGAGCGTAGTACGCGTCACCGCGACTCCGCGAGGGCGCGACATGGAGGATGAGCTGAGCTCGGGCGAGCCTTCCAGTACGTCCAGCCAGCGGCGGCGGACACGTACACCAGGTGAGATCGGCAACGGCCCCCGCACCGCACTGCACGAATGCCGTGGCGTGGTGCGCGCGGGACGTGACGCGACGCAGCTCGAGCCGGCCCGATGCACGGGTTAATTTGGGCCACCGGCTGGCCGGCCGCGTTGCGGGAGCCGAGGGGAGGAGGCGCAACAGCAGCCCACGTGGTTATCCCCGCGTTCCACCACAGGCCGGCACGGCAGGTTTTCGAGTTTTTCGGCACCGAAAATCGCCGGCCCGCGCTCGTGGACCTGGCAAAGTGCCGACGACGCCAGGCCAGATGGCTGCTCCAACGCGCGGAGTTTCGGCGTCCCACGAGACCCGGGCGGCAGTAATCCTCCGTTCAACTGCTCCTATGTTCCCGCAATGGGCTGTTGTTGGGTCAGTCTGGTCATGCATCACCCAAGTTAGCCCATACCGTTTTTGTTTCAGTCCATCAAAGTATGCGTGCTTGGATTTGGTTGATTATTTCATTTCACCTCTTGGTTCCTTCCGTATTGTATTTTGACTATTTTACTCTACAAAAATGTATTCCACTCACATGTTGTCCACAAAATGCTTCGTGATGCATTTTACATTATTCCAACGTATTACAACGAAACAAATTACATGGTCTTTGATCTCTGGTCCACGAACGGAATCAACAGCCCCCCACGTCGTCTCCCCGAGCAAGGCGACTCAGAGGGCGACACCCGCCGCTGCACACCCCCCGCCGCCGCCTGAAATGTCATGTTTGGTTTTGGAAATTGATGACACACTTGTGGACTAATCCTTTGCTCTAAGTGTGTGACTTAAGAAAGGATTAGGTGGATGACAAGGAGCATGATGATCATGAACATGGACAATGTCGGTGGACTTGATGGATCGTCAAGCTCGGTGATCGGCTTGAGAGGAACCCGGGAGATCAAGGCAAAGGTATTCTTGATAGGGTTTTCCTTTCGGTGATCAAGACACGATAGAGCGTGTGATCACATTATAGGATAGATAGCCGACTATCAAGAGGGGATGCTGCGACAATCCTTACATGAAGTGCTTCTAGGTCCAATTGACTTACATATTGCATTTAGGACATGAGAGCACTAACTTCGATCTTGCCTAACATCTCGACGTGCTAACATTGGTGATAACGTGGTCATCTTCGACGTGTTGGCAACCCATGGCAAGAGGCGAAGCAAGATTGAAGCAAAGAGCAAAGAAAAAGATGAAGATCAGCTGTCACAGGGTGACCGGACGCGCTCGGCATCGACCGGAAGCACTCACCGGAGCGTCCGGTCAGTGCGTCTGGCAGAGAGCTCTGCAGTCGCGTTTTTGCCGGACGCACCGACCGGACCCTGGACCGGATGCTTCCGGTGTCGACCGGATCCGGTGACCGGACGCGCGGACGAAGGGTGCCAGCTGTGGGCCCGTGGCTTGTCTGTAGCGACCGGAAGCACCGACCGGACCCTCGACCGGACCCGCTGGTGGTTCCGGTCAGTGCGTCCGGTCAGTGCGCAGAGAGCAAATTTTTTAGAGCAACGGCTCCATTTCGAGAGGAGCCATATATATACTTGGTTGGCTGGTTCCTTAGGCTCTCTCTTGCACATTTGAAGCTTCCAACTTGCTAGTGAGCATTTGATACTCCTCTCCACTCATCTCCCCAATTCTAACTCGAATTCTTGGTGAGATTGAGAGTGATAGAAGTGCATTGCATTGCTTGGTTGCATCTAGAGCACTTCATCCTTGGAGAAGCTGCGGGATTCTTGTTTTCTTGGGAATTTGCCCGGTTCCCTAGTGAAGGGTCGAGATGGGGACTAGAGGGGGGGTGAATAGTCCTTTCTAAAACTAATTGCGCCGGCTAAACAAATATAATACGGAATTGAAACTATTCGTTTAGCCAAGACTTCACCCCTCTAGCTATGACTCTAAATCACCTCACAAAAGATCCTACACAAAGCAAATGAGGTGATAAGCCTAGCTTGAGCTCCTAACCGTTTCTATTGCAAGGTCACACAAACCTATGCACTAGTACTTCAAACAAGGGAGCTCCTACACAATTCTAATGAGCAAAAGCACAAAGCCAATCCTAAGCTCACTAGATGCACTAAGGACAAGGCGACACACGCCTAACCCAAAGGCTCAAATTACTTAGCTACACAAACTAAGCAAAGCAACTAATAAGCTACACAAGCTAGTAATTGCAAGAGCTACTCCACAAGCACAAGCACAAGGTATATATGAATGTAAATACGAAGCTTGTGATTTGGAGAATGCAAACCACCGAGAAGAGTAGACAAGTTGACACCGGTGATTTTTTACCGAGGTATCGGGAAGCTTGCCAACTTCCCCTACTCCTCGTTGTGTCGACCAACACCTTGGGTGGTTCCTTTGATGTTTCACCTAGATGGTTCTTGATTGTGATTCTCCGATCACTTGCCCCTCAAGGCACGCCCCCGCAAGGCACCGCCAAGACACCACTCTCAAGTGAGCCTCTCAAGGCACCGCAAGACACCACACGCACAAGGGAGGTACTCACCGACACGCTCTAGTAGTGTCGCTCTTCGCGATCCCCGCTAGGTGAGCACGAACCTCTCACAAATCCTCCTTCGAGCACCGCACAAGCTTCCTTGCGTGCTTCACTAAGTCTCTTGCCACCAAGCCGCCTAGGAGGTGGCAACCTCCAAGAGCAACAAGCACACCGCTTGCAACACGATCACCTAGTGCCACGAACGCGATCTCTCAACGCGAATGCACTAGAATCACTCCTCACTTTGATTTGGATGAACTCTATCAATCACAAGTGAGTGGGAGGGCTCTCAAGCACTCTCAAGCATGGACACAAAGTCCCAAGGTGCTCAAGACCCATGGGCCGACCATAGCAAGTATAAATAGGGCCCAAGTCAAAAAGAGCCGTTGGGAGGAAAAATCCATTTCCTGCGCGTCGACCGGACGCACCGACCGGACTCACCAGCGAGTCCGGTCCAGCGTCCGGTCGCACCCAACAGTGCTTCCGGTCACATAGGACAAAGTCCTTGGCCCCACAGCCAACGGCAACTTTGAGCGTCCGGTCAGAGCTTCAGGTGGTGCGTCCGGTCGATTCGACGGCGGCGACCCGAAAACATGCTCTGCGGAATTACGATCGGAACCATCGACCGACCGTCCGGTCGGTCGCGTCCGGTCGGCTTCTCCAGTGCGTCCGGTCGCCCTTTTCCTGCGAAACTCCGTCGCCTTTGCTTCGACGTGCTATCCAACAAGTATTCCAACTTGAGCACGAGGACTAGCATGATTTCACCACCACGATGCATCCGGCGCAATAGAAAATATGCATCTCATTTTCTCGAGCGTCGAATCCCGCCTCGCAAGCTCGGCGGGAGGATGAGCGGTTCCCAAACCCAACTCAACCTTGCAATCACCGCCTTTGCAAATGTGCCAACACCACCAAGTGTACATCACCATGTGCATGTGTGTTAGCATTTTTACAATCATTTCAAAGGACGGGTTAGCTCTTAGCACGCCACTTTCGATCCTAACACATCGCAAAGTTAGATCGCTCAAGTGGCACTAGATGACCGATATGCAAACAAGTTTGCCCCTCTTGATAGTACGGCCATCTATCCTAAACCCGATCATAAACTTCTCTAAGCACCAATGACCGGCGAAATGAAATGCCCTATAGGTTATACCTTTGCCTTGCGCATTTCCATTCCGCTCCATCTCCAAGTGCCGATGCAACACATGCACCAACACGATCACCAAATGATATGATCCACTTCATATCATCACGTGACACTATTGGTCCATCGATCTTGACCTCACTTGCTCTTCACCGCTTGCGTCGGTCCGTCGGCGCCAAGTCTTGCCAAGCTTCACCGCCTCGCGGTCCATCGCTTTCACCGCCTCGACTTGCCCTTCACTCTTGCAACCGGTCCATCAAGCCAAGCCTTGTCTTGATCTTCACCACCTTGGTCACATGACTCCATGTCATGTCTCATATGCAATAAAGCTCCTTCATTCGTCATCTCTTGTGAACTAATCTCCCGTGTATTATCTCAATCACACATTATTAGTTCACCTAATGTTGTTACTCAATTACCAAAAACCACAAGGGACCTTTCAATCTCCCTCTTTTTGGTAATTGATGGCAACACTACAAAGATATGGAATTGAAGATTTAATTCCAAGCTAGCACTTCATACAAGTATAAATTGCTAACTTGGTTTGGATTTTATGTCACTTATCCAACATTTAAGCTCAATGTCAAGATTTGGATAAGCACCATAAAACCCTACTTGGTAGTGGTAACTCCCTCTATATGTGTGTCCAATTGATTTGAATTCAAGGTTTGCACACATACATAGATATGAAACTTTTGGGAGGGTTAACACTACAAAGTGATGCTAAGGTATGTAGGATAAACCTTTGAAGCGTGATACTAATCGGAGTTGTAAATTTAAAGTTCATCCTTAGCATCATCCATGTAACTAGACATACATCAACACCGTATGTAATGGCACTTGATTCATGAAGCATATATATGTCTAGCTACAACCTATGCATGCTAGTTATGATATCATCAATCAAGTTTTATAACTAGCATACACCACACAAGCATTGCATATAAAATTTTAAAAACTTATGCAAATGCAAGCAAGCACATGAATATGCACATATCATATCAAATGCAATCAAACAAGTTCATGAGCTTGCTCCCCAACTTGTGTGCTTCTCATATGTCCAAGAATTTTGATCCTCCTCTAATCTTCAATCTTGCTCCCTCATGGTCCATGTCCATGTTCATATCTTTGTTCCAATCTCTCCCCCTTTGTCATCAATTTTCATAAAAGGTATGCCTCTTTTGATACAAAGGGTGTGACTAGGGATAGATGGTTGATTGTTGAATCTTCATTTTTGATGGACACCACCATATGTTGGAATGACACCACTTGTAACAACCACATGTGGAAGCATGAAGACCACCTAGAAATGCCACATGTAGGTTACTTGTAGGATCCTTGACCTTGATCTTGAGGTGGGGCACCTCCCCCTATGTCAAAGCATATGTCAATCCACTTGAGTTCTTGAGGGTAGCTTTCTTGAGTTGAATTGATCACTTAAAGTTGAGGATCACTTGTGGAACCACCATTGATACACTAAGTACCACTTGAGTGTGAGCAAGAATACCATGTGAATGAAGAATACCAAGTGTAGGTGTATGATATATCTTGCAATGTGGTAACCACTTCTTGAACTAGATTGTTTTCATGAGCTTCTTTCTTGATGACTTGAACTAAAATCAATGGCCTTAGCTTCCAAGTCCGGTTTGATCCAATGACAAGCTTCTTCACACCTCATAAAGTATAAGAGTTATCTTGCCAATGTTGTACTTGTCACTTGTGAGCAATCCAAAATAGATCAAGTACTTTAGGATCACTAGCTCATGAGAATTTTTAATAGGCTATTCACCCCCCTCTAGCCATTAGGACCTTTCACCGCGCCCCCCCCCTCCGCCGCCGCCACATATCTAGTTGCGGCGGTGGCGGCCCACACCTAAGCTCCGAAAGGGGCGCCGCCGACCTTCCTCCTCCCCCCACCCCACCCACGTCCCTCCTCCCTCCATTCTTCGTTTCTCCGACAAGCAAGGTTGGATGCCGGGCGAGCTAGGGGCGCCAGAGCATGTGGTCCCTGAGCACGGATCTAGTCCCCTCCAACCCCCACCCCAACCCGGATCTGGTGTGTGGATGGCTCGCTATTCCTTGGCGGGTGGCGCTAGTGCCACACCTCGCAGGCTGGCTGCTCCATGGCGGCCGGCGGGGTGTCTGTGGCTATCTGGATGCGCCCGCCGGTAGGCAGCCGGGCGAGCCACCGGGCGGCAGCCGGCCCCGCGCCGCCTAGTTGCGCGTGTTGGTGACGCCCATTGTCGCACCACATTTGGTGCCCCCCAGGAACGGGCGGATGCTAGCGCCTCGATGATGTCATCTCCGGTGGCCTCCATCTAGTGGTTTGACCGGGCCTCTCCCAGGTCGGGCCATGGTTGTCTTTGCTCGCCCTTCCGGCAACGGCTTGATGGGGGCGGCGCGGCTCACGCGGCATTCCTTGTAAAGTGGTGAAGGTATGGGGCATGCAGTTCGGCCGTGGGCGGGCGGCCGGGGGCAAAGTGTGCCATTGTTCCACGTTCTTCTTCTCGTTTATGGGGGGCAGTGACACGGATTGCGCGTTTGGCCACGGGCAAGCCGGCGGCGAGGCAAGCACCCGTGGAGCGCCGGATTGACCAACGACGTCTAGGTTAAAACCTTGTCCGGTTGTGCTCTAGACCAGCGGCAATGGCGCAATGGCGTCATATCCCTCCATGGAGGTGTCCCTGCAGACTTCAATCTTGGTTTGCCATGGTCGCTGACGAGGTCTTTATGCCCGGTATGCGCTTCTCCTGGTGAAAACCTAGCTCCAAGCTTATGGAGCTTGCGCTGGAGGATGTCACCATTACTCTTGATGGTGCCAAAATATCAAATGTTGGCTCGGATGTCTTGGAGGATGTCACCATCCTTGATGGTGCGAGAATATATACCAAATGTCGGGTGTTTTCCAAGTTCTTGTTTTCCCCTCTCGAGGCTTTGTAATGTGCTTCAAAGACATTGCAATCACGATCGTCATCCGTCAATTGACTTGAGGCTTCACAGTCGTTGTGGGAGTGGAGGTCGTCGGAGCTCTGCCGCTGGTAGTGGTGTTAGTTGGTGTACAACTTCATGTTTCCCTTGGGAGTTCTTTGCTTTTCTCTTTGGGTTCTCGTTTTTTAGTTTCTTCAGGCAGAAGCGATGTGTGCGCAAGGCTAAGCCTGAAACCTATCTTTGTAAACCAAAAGGTTTTGTACTACACGGCTTCAAGGCTGTATATGATCAATGAAAAATCAGGTTGGGGATCCTCCCTCCCCCCCACACACACACACACACACACCACACACACACGCACCATGGATAACAAAAACTTGCATTTTTTTTTTTTTACTTTTCCCTTTTTCTCTAATTTTGAGCTAGAATCCTGCACAACATCAAACAATCCTGACTAAACAAGTTGCCACCAAAAGCATTCACGAACATTTTTTTATGCTTAACGGTGGTTAGGTGGGATCTCTCGGTAAACCTCGGTAATTTTCCATTCAGGTGAAGTTAAGGCCTTGTACCCTGTAAACCTCGTGATTTTCCATCGTCCATCACCAGCTTGCGAAATCAATGGAGAAGTATTCATGTGGGGTCTCTCGACCCCGGTGATCACCTAAAAAAAAGTCGTCTCAACCTTCCCTAATCCGTATTTGGATTACGTGGTCTAAAATTTAGTCGGCTCATCCAAGATATACAAACAACATCGTTCTAGCACTCAAATACACCCTTATTTCTTAGCTGGTATTTCTTCTCTGGTAGCTAGCCATTTGACCCTTCTCTCTCTCCTGTTTTCATGTTTTTTGGTGTTGGTAATTTGGTCTTCCTCAAAATAATACATACTGTTTCAAATTATAGTTCATTTTAACTTTTCTAGATACATTAATTTTTATTATGCACTAGTTATATACTATGTCTAGATACATAGCAAAAAATAGTTGTAGAAAAGTTAAAGTGAACTATAATTTACGGAAGGAAAGAGTATGTCACTGCAATCCTCTTGCCGCATTTTTATAATAAAATAAAAAATAGAAAAAAAAACACACAGGTACCCCCAGAAAAAAAAAAAAAAAACAGTTATTATAGAGAAATAAATTAACCCCGTTGTAAATGCCCTGATCGGATCCAAAGCCGATCATCACGCGAGGCGTGAGCATATACGGATTGTACACAACAAAATACTATCCGCTCCGTAATTACAAAGAATCCAATCCGTTCGTGTAGTAGTAGCTACTGCCACGCAAGTTGCATGCAGAGAGCAGAGCCATGAATGCGAGGGACAACAGAAAAATTACAAAATGTGCACCGGCGCCGGCGCGTACGTACACCGGAAGTACCCCTGACATGATTCTAAACGAGCTTGTGGTATGGCAGATTGGCAGTAGCTCGATCACGTCTTGCAGAAATAAATCGTCGTCCGTCCTGGCCTGTACTCCACCCGCTCTGCGTTATTGATTGGTCGATTTGCCTGTCGCTTACCTGAAACAGTGAAACCGATCGAATCATACAATACTGTACAAACCGAGGTTTAGTTGCTACTACTCCACCAGAATTTGCAGACATCACACTTAATACAGGATCCGTACACTACACCGGCACATCCATCATTATGCCGATCCGTCGAATTGATGGCCAATATTTGGCCGTTTAACTGACGCCATCTCTGCCCTAAACTCTGCCATTCGGATCCTGCAGCATCGTTCTTCTGTACTATAATATCCACTGTCACAGCACTCCAGCAGGCTATCCTTTTGAATTTACTCCAGGCAGCAGGCCAGGCCCTCTTTCTCTGCATTCAGCATCCTCTGAAAAAGACTTCTTCTAGACTACCGGCAGCACGCAGAGTAGAATGCAGATGCAGAACAGAAACAGATCTTGGCAGGCGGCTGAAACAGCAGGTGACAGGAATGAACCCTGCCACTACCGGACCCCAACCTGGCAACCCAAAGCTCTAGTACACTACTACTACTAGGGGACCCAACCAAAAGGACCAGAGTTTCAGTGCCAGCACTTGATGGTTTTCGCGGAATGTCACCGGCCTGGGGATCCTTACCTTCCTGGATCGGCGCAGAGTCCAAGGCCAGCCACGCTTCACAAAGCGTACTTACCCCCCGATTATCATACGCTTGTCGCCAGTTTTCTAAGCAAAGGCCCTCGATCGCTACTTCCCCCACCCGGTTTGGCTGAGTGGTTGATCCATGGGACGGAAGCACAAGCACTTGCCGCCCGGTTTCCCAAGATCGCCCCACCATCCACGGATCTTAAACCTACTTGTTTATTAGCCATCAATACGCTCCAACGTGACGTGCTCCTCAACTGCTGGTAGATCATGGCGCCCATCTCCCACCATGCACCCCCAATCATCAACCAGACCCTTTCTTCCACGCCTGGTGAACACTATTCTACTGCTAGTATATATAGCAGCTCCGGCTATATATGACAGAGTTTCTAATTGCTTGCTCATCTTTGCACTGTTATGTTGGCCCTTTAATGTGGACAACTTCTTTAACCTCACATACAGTATATAACATTGAAAGGACAAAGACTTCGCATGACCTTCATTTTTATTGTTGAATTTTTATATTTTTTTGCCTGATTCTTTTTAGAGGTTTGGAAAGAACATTCTGACAAGAAATGGTACTAGTAGCAGGAGGATTTGAATTTGGATGACGACACAGGTGGAGGACGCGCAAGAACCAGGGAAGTGAATACTTTCCATATTGGGCTAGTCTAGGAACCGGCCGAAAATACAGCGAGAGCCCATGGGGCAGAAAGGTAGGTGTGAAGGTCACAGGAAACAGTGGACCAGCAGCAAAGCAACCAGCATTAAAAACACCACCCCCCTTTCAGTGCAAAGCCAACAAGCGGCAGTGGGCGAGGAACGCAGTGCAGTGTGGCACCGAATCACCGTTGGCCTGCTGCCTAGTTTTCACCAACGTACTGAGCAGCCCAGATCCCGATGGCAGTAACATTCCTCGCCCATCAGCTGCGCATCCACCTCATCCCCGGCCACTTGTTCCATCCATGTGCTCACATGCATCATCCCAATTCTCGTCGTCTCCACCTCCGAGTAACATGTGCACCAACACTAGTTTAATTACGGCAGCCAACACCAGCCACCACACTAATCATAGTTTACGGCTTACTTTAATCGCGCTTTACTGCTTGATTAACCACGCACCCGGCCTTTTTAACTGGACTGATGATGGTTGATCCGCCTCGGCGAGAGAGAGAGAGAGAGCGATGGGGCCAGGTCGCTGCTGGTGGGCCCCCGTCGTCCTAACCTTCTTTCCACGGCACGCCATAGAAGCCTCCACCGCAGTTTGCCTGTCCTGGGATACAGTGATCGATAGATGCATGGACGGATTATGCTGCATATGCTGCCTACGTCGAATCAGAATATCAGATCTGCCAGGGATAAAATTAATTAACCTCGCTCGCCGAGATAGTTCGTGCGGTGTACGTCACCACCATGGCTGCTGCTGCTGCTGCCTCGATATACATCTCGATTTGCCTACTAGAGGCCGGGCATGTAATTTATGAAATTACGAAAACTTGTAGTAGGATTATATTCAAGGAGCTTGGTAAATTAAATTTGCACACTTTAATAGTTTTATTATGTACGGGGAGGTTGATACGAAACGAAGTACCAGATCCAGATGGATGGAAGTAGCGTGATGCAGAAGAATCAGAGGATTTTACAGGACCAGCAACAACACAGGCCGGAGAGAATATCCAAACTGCACTGCATGCGGTGGTTAACTCAGATAGATAGATAAATCAGATTTTTTTTTGCAAAGCCAGCTAGCTGCTGTACAGTAAATAATTAAATTCCATCTAAGATACATGAGAGAAATTACAGTAAGCGGATGATGATCTATTGGGGGGGTCAAGATAACCTCTGAATAAATAGTAAATAACTACGCTGCTGCGAACCCTGCGATTCTCTACAAGCTACTCCAGAGAAAAGCAAGCTAAGGCAGATGAACGAGTAACAGTTGAATGGTGGTTAGCTAGGCTATAAAGCTTTCTTTGGATTGGTTTCTCCTTTCCGTTATGTTTTTTGGGGCATCTTTTTTTTTTGTTTTCCTCCTCCCTTTCTAGCTTCACCTTGCACCGCACGCTCGCTTCAGATGCTGACCACCGGCGTCCACTCGAACCGGCCGCCGGCGTCGAGGGGCACGCCGCGGACGAAGTCGAAGTTGTACCTGTGCGTGGCAACAAGGTAGATCGCAAAATTAAGCACGAAGGTCAGGTTAGCAATTCAGCACGCCGCCCGGTAACTAAACCACGAGAGAGAAAACACGGAGAAGAAATTTGAGCGCGGTAAGAGTAAACAGTAATTCCTGCATGCTACGCGAGAGCACGCGGTAAAAAAAATTTGGGCTGCGCCGGTAGCTTGGCGAGGACTCTTACTTGGAGGGCGAAGCGCTTTGCCTGGGCGGCCTCGGCGGCAGCGAAGAAGTCCTCGATCTCTTGCGCCGGTGGCACGATCGGCTCCGCAGCCGACGTTGGCAACGACCGGCCAGTCTTGTTCCCCGCCAGATCCGACTCCAGATCGCTGAGCTCGCCATGCGCCCGGCTCGATGGCGTCGTCTCTCTCCTGAATTTTCCAAAAATCACGACCGGAAACGACGTCAGGAGCACGGAGAAAGGCATAATTCAGCAGAATTTGGGAGAAATAAGGGAGAATTCTCCAACCTTTCGCGGTCTGCTGGGCCGCTCCCCGAGTTGCTCGCCGAGACATCCGGGGCGTGATCCCCGGCAACCTGTTATAGATAGAGCACCAAAACAAAGAAAGACACGAAATTCAGCAACGGGAGGCGGCGGAGATCTCGCGAAATTCAGTAACGGAGGCGCCGGAGATCTCGGGCCATTTTTCGAATTCGAATAATTCTAGGGTTTCCGCTCTTTCTCACCTCCGCAGCGTCGGAGCGGCAGGCGTGGCTCCTGTTCTGGCCGCCGACGTCCACCGACGACGCCGTGCTGGAGCAACGCGAGAGCCCGGCCGCGAGCGCCGCCGCGCCCTGATGCTGTCCTGCACCAGCAGCAGCCTCCGCCGGCGTCTGCTGCTGAGGCGGTGCCATGAACAGCATGCGGCTTCGCAGATGGATGTAGCAGCTTCCGCCGTTCCCAGCGCCCGCGGCAGCAGCAGGCTTTCCCTCCGCCGTTCGCAGGCGCCGCCAGCGCCTTCTTCCTCCTCGGTGCGACCTTGGTGACACCACCGCCGGTCGCCGCCGCAGACCTGGACCTCGTCCGGACGCCGACGACCTGCGTGACCTCGACGGCGGCGACCTCCTCGCCCGCGCCACCCCTGCACTTGCTGCGCATGTACTTCCCATCTCCAACGGAACGCCGCCGCCGCCGCCTCGCTTGGCCGGTTCCTCTTTTTCTCTCGCAGCCCACGCCTGCGCGGCGCTGCCTTGCCTTCTCGCAGCCGCTTGCGCTTTTGGATTCTATCACAATCACACACACCCGTCGGCTCGCGTGCGCCCGCGTACAAATATAAGATGCCGGGGCCGCGTCGAAGAGATCCGGATCCGACGGGCGGGATTGTCCCTCCACGACGGGCGCTGGCGCCGTTGGCGGGATCTACTGGTGGGAGACGGACGGGATGCGGTGCTTGCGGTGGTGTGGCGAGCCCTGCCGGCGATGCGTGGGTGCCCCGACCAACGGGAGGTGTAGCGGGAACGGCGTCGCCTTAATGGAGCGAACGAACGCACCCGGGCGGAAGCGGCGCTGGCAAGACGCCACGGGACTTACGGTCAGGCCCCGCTGGGGTCTGCAATGACACGTAGCGCGCGGCGGATCCGGACGGTTGGCGTGTGCCGTTGAGTGCCCCGGCCATTTGAGGTTTGAAATTCGAAATCTTTAACGGCGCAGGAGCGGAACGGTGATGGCGTGTTAAACCGGCCGCGCCCGTACGTCGTGAGTACTGTACAGTTCACGGAGAGGGACGTTGCTATTCTTGCGTTACAGGCTTTTGTTCCCTGTGGACAAAACGTTACGGGACATACGGAAATTTGGGGAAATGAAAAGAGGACGGGGAGAAAAAACGTTGCAGCAGCCTTAACCTGACGAACGAAAGGAACTTGGGCTGGGTGTGCTCTGGTTTTGTGGTCCGAAGCAGGAAGCAGACGACGCGGTACAACAGTGGAGTACTCGAAAGGTTCTCTCTGAAAAAGCGTGTTGTTTGGCACGGCAGCAGGGTTGGGGCAGGACGGGCCCCGGTCCAGCGAACAGTGCAGGGAGGGGCGGGCCTATTCTCGGGTTCTATCCGCCTGCCACTGACGAGACCTTGTCGGCTGAAAGAGCTCTGCTGCAAGTGTCTCTCGTACTGACGGTACTCCTTGATGCTGTCACGAACTGGAACGGCGGCTCCCGTTGTTCCTCGTAGCAGAGCTAAACCCCGTGTCAGTGTCACAGGCCGTTGTTTCTTTATGCCAACTGAAATGCTAACCGTTTTTGAAACTGTGAGAGATGCAATGCATGCAGCGTCGGAGTTCAGAATTCAGGCGGGCAGTGAGCAAATGAACATGCTCACGTAGAGAATTTTTTTTTTTTTTAAAAAGAAAAACATGCTCACGTTGCAGGACCAGACTGAGTAGTACTCCGACTTGGCAGCGAGGCATATAAATGTCAACCAGAGAGCGGCCGATTTTGGGCGCTGATGCCCACCGGATGGCAGGACGTACAGATCCCACAGGGCCGGATGTCGTCGTACCGGACCGTGCGCCTCGTAGTCGCAGGCACAGCAGGCGGATCGATCGCAGTCTGAACCAGAGCAGAGCATGCCTGCCCCTGGATAGACGCGGGCGGCGCGGGCGGGGCCCCGCCCGCCGACGCCGAGTGGACGGGCCGGCCCGCAAGAAGCCAATAGCATGCAGAAACCGGCGCCGCTTTCTCTGCATGCCGCGCAGGGTCACGGCCGGGGCCGGGCACCACACCACACTGCGCTCGCCCCAGCACCATTTCGATCGATGGGCTGCGGCGTGCACGTGTGTAATCATCATTGCCCCAGGTCCTTGGGTCCTTTGAGCGATGCATGCATGGCGGTGTCCTTCGCCTTTGGACGCGTTGCCTTGTCCTCTTGCAATCAGCGTTCACTGTGAAGCTAGAGGAAACTGGAGAGGGTGCGGTGGGCACGTGGGCAAAAATAAACGTGTGTTGTACAAGATATATGGTGATTATTTAATCAAATCTATTGAATTTTCTAAATTTGGGTGGTGCATTTGCACCCCTACAAATAAATATAGCTTCGCCCCTGACGTTCAGATTTCCTACAGTACGTGCAGTAGTAGTACTAAGCAAGCGATCGGCGAAGGCCGTTTCCATCCATAGGTAAAAAAGATATCGGACCCAATGGATAAACACAAAATTACGATGATTTGAAAATACTATATCAAATTTAAATTGATTTACAGTTCCGGGCACAATCTCCTGAGCGAGAAGAAAGGCTACTTAGTTAAAAAAATGGTTTTTAAAAAGTTATGCTTCGATTTACCACTAAAACAGTCATCAATATCCATGATGATATCACATTGTACATAGAACTAAACAAATACTCCCTTTGTCCCAAAATTAAGTCGCCCTGCTTTTTTAAGTTTTTATATTATGCATCGAGATATAAAGCGTATTTAACTACGCAACAAAAGTATGCACCAATAAAAACCACGAGCGATTTACAATTTAGAATGGCTTATAACTATTTCCTACATACACAAATTTGTCAATGTACAATTAAAAAAATCGCGGTAATGTAGAAAACCCAAAGCGACTTATAATTTGAAGCGAAGTACAACATATCACGAAGGTAGCACAACGATAGTGTGTGTGGCCTAGCAGAGTGAGCTACCCATATTCTTGGGCGTGGGACGGGAGTAGTAGGGAAATTGAATGTTCGGAGAATTTTAGGACTACGTAAAGGTAGGATAGGAAGAGCATTATTAGAGGACAGACTTGGTGCAATTTTGCTATAAAATAAAACCCTAGATTGGGCGCCCGCAATGCTTGCCTCCCCGTGACCAAGAACCGAGATGATGGACCACATCATCGCCGCGTGCTCATTCACCACACAACTTTGGTTCAAGTCGGTGTTGGCGTTGAACCCCTCCTTGAGCGGTGGCAAATATGGAGATCAGATGAGGCGAGGAAAGGTGTAGACTCTCTTTGCACTCACCGCTTCAAAAACATGGAAGGAAGCGGAACACAAGATG
Source organism: Hyparrhenia diplandra (assembly GCA_015847255.1). NCBI lineage: Eukaryota > Viridiplantae > Streptophyta > Magnoliopsida > Poales > Poaceae > Hyparrhenia > Hyparrhenia diplandra. The sequence continues at coordinate 130,196 of JADLZK010000135.1, forward strand.
CTTCCGAGGAGCAACCATTGATGTGAATGCGCTTTTGCGGCGATAGTCAAGCTTTGGGCGAAGGTGCTACGCATCTAGGGAGTTTGATTCGAGTGGTAAGCTAAGTTTTGCTCAAGTAGGGCGTAAGGGCTCACTTTGAATATCTGAAAAACACGTCCATATGGTAAACATTTTTTCTTTTCTTAATACAACCACGCACAAAACTTTTGCATGATTAAGAAAAAAAAAAAAGATCCCAAATAAAAAACTAGCTAGCCAATACAAATTTTTAAACAGACCCTTGTATCAAAAAAAATTCAAGGAATAGCCAATACTTGAAAAACCCCACTCTAGAGGGACGTTAACCCACCAGACGCGCATGCATGTGTGTCCGCGTGGTGTGAGTGTAAAATGTGTGGTTTTATGGGTAGAAGTTGTGTCCCATAAAAAAAATAAAAAACCCGTGCAGTCCCATTTGCCAAAGACATGCATCTTTTCTATCTCGGGCGGTCGGCCATGAGAAAATTTGTCAACGGTGCTCCCCCGATACGTGCGTGACCTGCTAGCTACTGAGGCCAGAGTGGATAATATCGATGGACAAAGACAGCTTTCCTGCCTAAAAGAATGTTGTATGCTCCAACCTCTTTGCAGTGTAGCCTTGGATTCTCCTCAATTGATCGTTTATTTATAAGATGGTGTTTCGTCGTCTTGTCCTTGCAGTCAAATGGATCCAATGCCCTTTACCACGCACGTTACAAACAAACATCCATCTCATAGGATACAATAATACTAGCGCCGACGACGCAGACCGATTAAGATATGGGATCATCCTTTAAAATAAGAGATAGTCAATAATCTGCACTCTAAACTTTCTGTGCTTGCTTCAAGTTAAGTTGAATCGCTGCTACGGTACGAAGAAAACAATGATCAAAAAAGGGAAGATCCCGTCACATGCGTGCCTTCGATCTGACCAATCGAAGTTTTGAGCGGTTCTGTGATGTCACATGCAGCTCACTAATTGCATACGCGACAGAAAAAAGTTCGATCCAGATGGCACTTAAATTACCCAAGTAACGCCATCCGATGATTGATCGATGAGCTTCTCAGGGAGGAAAAAAACGTAGTTGATGAACTTTTCCGGTAGGTAATGGAGGGATTCCAGATTAGCAAAGCCGATTTTACCTGTGGTAATAATTTGGACAA
>JADLZK010000136.1:0-120850 GCA_015847255.1 Hyparrhenia diplandra
TGGTACCACATAACTTTTTTGCATACGGTTTGAATACCATTTGGATCAGTTTGAAGACCAGAAGCCTCACCAAAGCAAGCTGGTCTTATGAAAAGGGCAACATCATCAGTGGAAAGAGGGATCCTTTGCCCTTGATTACAGCGAGCCAATGGTTGTAGAAGGACTCTGTTCATTTGATGAACCACTTATCCACAATAGATTTAGCTATTATATCCTTCCTCCAAATGTCCATGATCTTAGTAGTGAAGCTAGGTGTTTTAGCCAAGAAGTTTCAAAGCAGAAATCTCTTGATACTACTTTATTTTCGGATCTGAGCCATAGACCAGAATGTTAAGGTCAGATTTATATCTAGGTATTTTCTTCACATTGCATAGAGGGAAGTCCTGTTCCTAATCCTTTGAAATAAGCACCCTATCTGGCTTTTCAAGAGTATAGGGTCCATTCTATTTTTTTAACCCGTGAACTTGCCTCCTTGCATTTTAACTTCCTTAGTTCATAGGAATTAATGATCGAAGTTAAAAACCTCAATGTAATTGTTATTTATAAACTTTGTGTTCTTCTCACTACTATATTTTAGAATATTGAAGTTGCCCTCCAAAAATCATTGGGTATTTCATTTTAGAACAGAAATTGGCCCATTCAGCAATTTATCCTTTGAATCCTCTTGGGCAGAAAAGCCATTTAGACAATTAATTTTACCATCACACTCCAGTTTTTTTTTAGAGTGATAAGTTACAGGTGCTTAAAGATCTGTTGCTATTATGATTGTTGGAGATCATCGACGCTCTAGTTTTACATGATAAAACAACTGCACGATATGATTGGAATCACATATACTAGCAGTACGCATTTCATTTTGTTGATCATTTGAGATGGATGTGAGTCTGCCAGTTGTGTGTGAGTTTTTTAGGAAGGAAGCGGTGATTGATAGAAAAGCCTCAGCGGCTTGTTCTGTGTTCTGTACTTTTTGCTGAAATAAGTGGTTTTTAATAACTGCTTTACATTATCCTCACCTCCTTTTCATCTCAAGGTGGTTTCTATAGCAGCCGTTTCATGATTTTTTTTTTTTTTTTCATCTCAAGATGTCTTGCCATTTTTGACCGTACAGATGATGTTTGATGTGTCCAGACATTTGTTTGATAGTATTATAGGTATGCTTCATTCAGTGATATGCTTGTGACTATGACCCTGTTTGGGACCGCGATTTTGGAACTCGCGTAGCTTATGAGCGCACTTCTCGAAAAAGCCGCTGTCCAAAAACGCTACGGTCCAAAAATCGCAATGAGTTTGGCATCCCCGATTTTTTGTACCGAAAAAGGAAGGACTCGCCCGTCGTTATGCGGACATGGAGGGCCGGCGGTGACATGGGCGCAGCGAGGGCGGGCGCGCCGCAGCGGGATCCGAGGGAGGCGGCCTTCGTCGCGAGCCGGGGCGGGCGGCGACGGCGGGGGGACTCGACGGGTGCGGGCGGCCGTGGGCTCGCAGGACCTCGACGGCATTGGGCGGGCGGCTTTGCAGACCTCGGCGGCGTTGGACGGGCGGGGACTCGACAGTGCGGGGGCTCTGCAGATCCGCTGGCTTCGGGGGGACGGGAGGCAGGGAACGGGCGGGCGGCCTCGACGCAGCGGGCGGGGAGCTGGCTCGGCCGGTCGAACAACGCATCGCGTGGCGGGACGGGTGGAGTCGGGAGGAGGAGGCGCGGGGACGGGAGTGGAGTCGGGTGCGGGAATCTGCTCGCGTTTTCGGAAAATCGGGGTGGGAGTTGATTATCCTAACGCAGTGCTGGAGGGGATTTGCATCTAGTAAATGATTTTTTGGACCATGATATGAACCAGATAACTACAAATTTTATTTGAGTCAGAAAATCATATCATGGTCAGCACCTAGTAAAAGCCTGACCTTACTCCTGTTGTACCTACTAAACAGTGTCGAGGTTTTGCATCATTTAATACAGGGAATACAATTAGGACACCTGACTCAAATAAAATTAGACTGTATCCATTTATTGATCGACGAAGATGAAAAAAAGACTGTCATAAATCAATTCTGGAGGTCTTTTGAGTCATTTCCCAGACATTTTTTTTTTTTCACTTGGGATCAAATTTATCCTTTTTCTGTATGTTTTCTCAAACTCGGTGTTTCAGCATTAATTCTTTTTGGAAAGAAATGGAGAGAATTGTATGTTACAATTATTTTTCCCCTTGTTTTTGCATTGTCATGTTTTTGATTTGTTCCATTTTGTGGCAGTAGTATTGATAAACATGCTATTGATATGTACCAGCTACAGGAAAGGTCACTACAAAAGTAGATGTGTATGCATACGGTGTGATACTAATGGAGATGATGACGGGAAGGAAAGTACTCGATGACTCATTACCTGAGGATGAAACACATCTTGTAACGATCTTCCGAAAGAATATGCTTGACAAAGAGAAGTTCAGGAAGTTTTTTGGACCCCACCCTGGAGCTCAATACTGAATCTTGGAACAGCTTGCTGGAGGTGGCTGATCTTGCTCGCCATTGCACGGCACGGGAACCATACCAGCGGCCAGACATGTGTCACTGTGTAAACAGGCTTTCGAGCCTAGTGGATCAGTGGAAGCCAACGGATATTGTTGATGACGATGACGAGGGTGGGACAAGCGAGATGGGTCTTCACCAACAGCTAGAAAGATGGAGATGTGATGATTTCACTATATCAGATTCAGATTCATTCAGCACATACAACACATCAAGAAAGTACCATTGACAATTAGTGAGGCCCTTTTTGTCAGCTATAAATGAGGAACCATGATCTGGCGTGTCTAGAGGCTCTCTGCAGCTCTGTGGATTACGAACAGCTTTGATGGTCAATGTGCCAGCTTGTCAGGTGTTGTAGTTAGCCCACTGAAAATAAGGTTACCTGATAATCAGCATCTTCCATCATTAATGGCTGCTATCCAGGCTCAAACTTGAGGGAAGTCATGATACTTGAAAATTGTGCTGTATCTAGAGCTTATCCAGTTTATATCATTTGGTAACTGGGGACATTGAGAAACAGTTTGTTCTTAAATGGTCGTGAGGGAAAAGAGATGAAAGAAACCATAGCTTCTGAAGTGCATTCTGGTGGTTAGGTTTTTTAGGCCGTAGATGGTTGCTTTTGTATACAACAAACCTTGATTTATTATTATTTTTATTATTTATCTAGTATTTGTATTTGCTCTGTACGACCAACCGTGTGGGTTGCTTTCTTCGAATACCTGAACATGTGAAATGATGCTACCTAACGTTCAATGCGTTGGCTTTTTGGAAGTAAATTAATAGGTTGCCAACCCGTACATTCCTATAAACCAATCTGTGGAATGTTATACCATTACATCATCATGAGATACTAGGCCTGTCCACTCAGTTTCCACTGGTTTGGTTTTTCAGTCCAGTCTAGTCAGTCAGGTTATTTTGTATGTTCCTGCACACTTTTCATTGTTTTTATATTTTTAGCTAGGGGTAAAACAATCTTCTTACCTCAGAGTTAACCCCCTCAAAACGGACGGAAGGTCATATAGGCAACCAAAGTTCATTCTAGACTTATAGAACAAAAGTTTTTTTTAAAAAAAAAAAGAGGGGTCATATACCTAGGACCTATATTTTCCAGGGCCATACACCTGTCTAGTAAGGCATGGGAGTACGATTACGCTAATAACTATTCAAAATTTGGAAAGCCATGTGACACTATAAAAACAAATGATACAATTTTCATCGGTGTAGGCATTGATGCAACTACATCAAACTTGAGTAAGGATGAAAACGGTCAAACTCGATCGAAAAACCCCACAACTGTTTTCCACTTTTACATTTGAATACGAAAACAAAAGTGAAAAACGTTAAAGCTGGACAAAAAACGAACGCGAACTTACGAAATTTTAAAAACAAACCAATTCGAGTGGACTTTACGTCGAACACGGTTGGTATAAGAAAATTCAATACGGAATATCTAACCCACAATGCATAATTATTAACAAGTGTTATTTTGACAAATTTCGGAAAGTGCAAGAGAACAAACTTATCATTTTGGTCTATCTAGCTCTTTTTGTTTTGGTCGCCTAATCGTATGAAACACATAATAGCGCCGCATGAAGCTAGATGCGGTCATGCAACGCCTGGCGAGGTGATTAGTCTTACCTCAGCGACTCAAGGAGGCATGACGGGGTGTCTTGCCTATATAATGCATCTATGACCATCGGTGCTCCACACTTTGCCTTTGCATAGTTGCCTAGACAAGAATGATCGACGATAAAATTCGAATTTTGAATTTGGGATATTCGGGACTAAAAGTAGAAAAGTAAAAATGGTCGAACTCGGCCTAAAAACTTCTCAACCGTTTTTCTACTTTTTTACATTTCAAATACGAAAATGTAAAACGAGAAAAAGTTTTAACAAGAAAAAATAAGAATTCGATCGGATTAAATATAGAAAACGATGCGGTTCGTTCAGATATTTCCGTTCCGTTTTCATCCTTAAACTTGACGTTGAACCCGACTTTCACAATAATAAACCCGAAAAAAAATAAAGGATGAACACAAATTGTGTGTGTGTGTGTTTTTGAGAAATATACAAATTGTGCGAGTAAAAAGCATTTTTCAGCACCCATAGACAACTAGTTAGAATCCCGCGGCAATTGCCGCTGGCTAGGCAGAGCCAGCTTACATTTTTTTTTTTTTCCCATCTGTATCCGTGTATATTCTCAGAAAGGACAGTAGTATCTATGAATCAGAGAAATTGGCATGGAGGACTACTGAGTACTGAAGCATTAATCTTTGATTCTTGAATGAACAGTAGTATCCATGAATCAGAGTAAGTCCTTAACATCTGCACTTACCTCCAAACCGCATTCATTAACATTAACATCAGTGAAGAGCTCAGATGGATCAAGCATTGGATTCTCCTGCGTAAAAAGAAACATACACTCACACTTATGTCACCTGTATTTGGCCTGGGCAACATTAGGAGTCGTAGAGTAATATGAATGTACACATGGCTAAAATCAGTTTGAAGAGTGGCATAGAGATGGAAGGCCAAGATGCTAAGGCTACAGCCAGTGCAATGTGTTTTCGGTCCAACAATTGTAAAATGCAGAGGCAACATGATTGTACGCACAAATATATGAAGAAACAATGGTTAAAATTAGAATTAGCATTTAGAATTAGGCTTTGGCTGTGTTGGCGTACCATCGAGCACGTGAAAGGTGCAGGACGACGTACCGTACACACGAAGAAAAGGGCACGCTGGTGCAAGGGCCGCTCTGTACGGAGGGTAGGGCCGAGGATGGCCTGCAACGGGGGCAGCGTGCGGGAGACGTTAGCGGAGCAGCCGCGGCGAAGGTCACCGGAGTTATGAGTGGCTGGTGCAAGGGCCGCTCTGTACGGAGGGCAGGGGCGAGGATGGCCCGGGACGGGAGCAGCGTGCGGGAGATGTTCAGCGGAGCAGCCGCGGCGAAGGTCACCGGAGTTATGAGTGGCTGGAATAGGCAGCGAGCGGGACAGCGGCAAGGCGTATGCGCAGGGTTGGTTTGCTGAGAGCGTGGGGGAAAAAGGCACAGAGGCGGTGGCGTGGCCGCCGCGTCAATCGCAGAAGATGGTGGGTACGCAGGCGACAAAGACGGAGAAGGAGACGCCGCCGGCCGCGCAGATCGCGGTTGTGGCAAGCAGGCTGCAGAGATGTGTCTGCTGTACGGCGAAGGGTTTTTCCCTTGCTCAGGAGTGTGGGGCGAGTGCGCTGCAACGACTGGGTGGAAGCGCCGGCGGACTTCACTGCCTGTACCCACGCCGCTAGCGGTTGGACGGCGACAGCGGCGTTGAGGGGAACGGCGTCGGCGACAACGATGGCTACTGCTGGCAGACTCAGTGATGAAGATGCGGAGGGGCCTGTCGTGGTGGAGGTGAATCGGGAGGTGCCACGTGGTCAGGTGTTTCGTGACTCAAGGAGAAGGTTCGCGAGGGAGAACGGAGGTTGGATAGCTGACCGTTGACCAGTCATCGTGTGGGTACAAATGATATGATGACGTGGCTTCTTGTGGTGAGAAAAATGGTATACACAAACCATAGTATAGATATAGATTCGGCCCACTCCGGGGCGGGTGAGCAGGCCTTGTTCTCTCTGAGTGAGTTCCCCTTATCCGGGAGAGACTAGAACGAACCTGAATTCCATCCTGTTGTTTTTTTTTAAAAAAAAAAGAAAGGATCCATCCCCACCGTCCCCTCCCTCCATGGAGACGGCACCCGGCACCCCTGGTATGGAGACGGCACCCCTGGTGAGACGAGCCAAGCAGCCAGCCCTGGCTCCTCGATGGCGTGCCTGGCGCCGCAGTTCATGTGGGCGCCGTCCGCCGCCGCCCACGTGGCTTCCTCCTCGACCTACTCCCGGTGCTCCGCTCTCCGCGTCCACTGCGCCGTCACCTGCGCCGCTGTCGTCGAGGACTGCATCAACGGCAGCGCGGCGCAGCTGAGGCTCGCTTACGCGGCTCCGGCGGTTCAGGTGGCCCGCACTGCTCTGCTTTTACTGGATTGTCTTCCGAATTACATTTGCTGTACTGTTTTTGCCCGTTTTGGTGCTGTGTTTTTCTTTGTGTTTAGTTCAACATGTGACAAATTGGGAGACTTAATCCACTCCCTTTGTTTGATACGTTGATGATCAACAAATACGAGTACATTAATCACCTCTCAAACAATGTCATGAACCCATGACCATGAGGTGTTGTGCCCAGAACAAAATGAGTTCAGTGCCAACTGATTGGAGCGGTTAGTAACTGTAGCTGCAGGCTATTTATTGCAAAATTTAGCATAGCAAGTGATAAAGTCCAATGTTAAAAATGTAGGAACATTGAATAAGAAGTGACGTTGTACAAGTTTCAGTTCAAATTAGCTGGACGACATTTGATATGTGGGGACAATTATTGGTTAATTTTGTTGGAATACAAGTGAATTGCCCACCTCTCGCCATCAGCTTAAGCTTTTGGGTTGAATTGGTCGGTGCATGCAACTTAATATGGTATCAAAGCCAGAGGTCTTGAGTTCGAATGTATTGAGTTTGAATCCTGGTTAGCGCAATTAAATAAAATAATAATTGTTGCTCGTTCTCCTATTCCATGTCCGAGGCCTAAGGGAGCCTCCACGCCACCTCTCCCCATCGGCTTAAGCTTTTAGGTTGAACCTGGCTCTGTGCATGCAACTTAATAAATTTCAGTTTTGCTTCCTTGAATTGTTGGAGTATTTCTCTAGCAGTATTGGAAGAAAAAAGAAATGAAGCAAGAGTTTTAACTACTTTTAACCTTCTACTAGAAGGAAGGATGATATTGAGTCGTTTGACTCGTTTATATAAGGCAAACACAATCTTGTTCCTCATAGGCTTCTAAGCCCTTTTCTTTTTTTTTGTTGAAGGCTGCTGCTGCCTCTCCAGCATTGCTTGTAGTGCGAGAAATACTTTAGTAGTATAATAGAATGTAAAGCATCACAATATTTGATCACTTTTACTTTTTAATGTGTCAGAGAAACTTCGAGGCAATGCTGGCATCATAAGCACTTCTAAATGAAGAGGCGGTAGTAGCAGCCGCAGCCGCAGCCGCAGCCGCAGAGGTAGTTGCTCTTGCCAGAGCAGCTGCTGAAGCTGCACAAGAAGTTGTTCAGATGGTACAAAAAAAACAACCATCAGCCTGTATAATTAGACAAAAAAAGGGTATGGACAACTACTTGGCAGATGAAATCCTTCGCACAGAGATGCGATCGAGCAGTCTTGACATGTATGCTAATAATACTTTGATGGAGGATTTGGAGTCTTATGGTATCATGGCTTCTGAAGATGAATTAGATGCTTATGCACAGTACACTGAGAACATAGCTGTGAATTCTGCTCGTCAATCTGAGGGAAGAGCTAAGAGAACTAGAGCAGCAATAAAGGCTAGCACAACTCTCCGTGCTTCACAAAAGGCTGCATCATCCTGAAAGAAGAAGCGGTCCAAGGGTTCCTCATCTAGTATGAATCCTTTAGGTTCCTTGTGGAAGATGACTGGCAGGAGACTTCTTACAGCCAAGGAAGAGGTTGAGTTCTCAGAAGGTATTCAGGTAAGACTATATTATTACATCTCGAAACTATCTATTAATTATCTATGTACTAACGAATCTTCTCAGCTCAGAAGTTAGCTTGACAGATTTTATTGTGTCCCAATAAGTACCTAGACAACTAAAAAATAAAAAGTCTCAGGATTGTTAGCAATGCTTCCTATTCATCTTCAACATCATGTTTTACAGTTTTACTGCTGTATTTACTGCTTGCCGGTTGCCTCCTGGAAACAATCCCAGTGTGTACTACCTAGTGTTGGCCGATACTTGGGTTCCTCTCCTGGCTGCCACCCTCTTAACTCTGTTTTCCTCTAGCTCTGTTTCTCTTATATAAGTGTTCTATGTAACCTTGTCAAAGATTCAATCAATAAAGATAGATATTCATTTTCACCGAAACACTCGATATAGGTAGGTTTCATGGTGGAATTTGGGGTCCCAGGTCACTGGAGATTGTTGCGCTCATCGTCACCGCAGCCAACAGGCTCAGTTCAGAGTTACAAAAAGCCAAAATCGAGTTCTCTTTGGAACTTCACCCCTCTTTACATGACAGCAGTGCTGTCTTGCCGGTTACATGGGCTGGACTAAGGCCTAGTCCACTCTAGCCGTCGGTTAGGCTTGGAAATTCTTCTTGCTTCAAGCCCAGCTTCTATTTCGGCAGCAGTGGGTTTTGCTTGTGACATCCTCCCCTCCTCGAGAGACAGCTTGTCCCCAAGCCGGAGCACGTGGAAATTCTTGACGTAGCGCAGCTTCATCTTCCTAAGTCGCCAGATGCAGTGGAAGGTGAGCCATTGAATCAACACTTGCTTAATCATATGATCTTGATGCTGGTGAAGACGATGGTCTAGGATGCAAAGTGGCACCTGGAGTTGCAAAGATGGGTTCAAGTAAGGGCGTGTTTGGCAGGGCTCCAAATAGCTCCAGATCCAAAAAAAAACAGCTCCACTCCAAGTTTTTCTAGCCAAACACCCTAACTTCGGAAACTCCAGATCCACCAAAAACGTGGATCTAGCTCCAAACTTCACCAATTTCACAGAGTCCTGGTACTCTCACAGAGTCCTGGTACTCTGCAAACGCTTGTTTTGTAACAAGTCGCGGAGTTGGGTGGAAATTACCCACCTTTGCCATCCATTACACAGGGTACCGGTTTGATTTCTTTTCTTTCCCCGTCATCTCTTCCCGATGCTGCCCCCAATTACCGTCGCAAGGATCTTCAAAAAAATTCCGTCGCAAGGAGCCGCGCGGAAACAATTCTTCAGCGCCACCGCCGGGGCTTTTTGCAGGCGTGGACGCCGGATTCGCCGGGAGCAGCGATGCAGGTGGCCTGGGCGCGGCCGGGATGGGCGCGCGTGCTGCCAGGGCGCGGCCATGATGGGCGCTGGTCTGGGTGCTGCGACCGGACATGCAGGCCTCACTGCGGCCGGGATTGGCGCTGCAACCGGACATGGAGGCCAGGGCGTGCATGCTGGTCTGGGCCCAGCCAGCCAGGGCGCAGCGGCCTCTGCTTTTTCCGCCACCGGACATGCAGGCCAGGGAGTGCCTCTTTGTTTGAGCAAATGCATGGCTAGTTCATTTGATAATTGCAAAAATAAAAAATAAAAATCACCCCAACGCCATGCATTGACGACACCAGTACGAACGTCCCAGCAAAAACTCAAAAGGAAAAAAAAAAACCAACATCATGCGTTGATGGCACTAGTACCAACGTCCGAGGAATGGGAAAAGCACAAAAGAAAAAAAAAACAAGGGTAAAGAGGACAATCCAATCGAATCCGCTATTTCTGGAGCTGGAGTAGTCATCTTTGCCAAACATATTTCTTCAACTCCAAATTGAGAGCCTAGCTCCGCGGTGGAGCTGCTAGAGCAGTTTGGTAGAGCCGGAGCCCCGCCAAACACGCCCCTAACTCGAGCTTACTTTATGATGTGGAGAGAGTGCCTTTTTAAGTTGAGACACATGTAAAACCGGGTGAATGGAGCTTGTCAATGCTAGCTTGTAAGCCAACTGATTGATGTTATCAGTAATGGCAAAAGGACCAAAGTGTCGGAAGGAAAGTTTATTGGAGGACCTCGGGTAGCCAAAGAAGTTTGAACATATGGTTGAAGCTTCAGATAGACCGAGACCCCTACCGAGAATTGGTGAAATGATCATTTGTTGTTATCATAGGGCTTCATCTTACTCTGAGCACGTAAGCCATGTTTGAAGGCTCATGGCCATAAAGTACTGAATGGTGTATGCCTCCAAAGATGAGTGGCATGAAGTATTGTACTGTTGTACCAGAATTCAACAAGAGATATCCATGAGGACCATTTTGTAGGACATGTGTGGACAAAACACCTCAGGTAGGTTTCTAGACATTGATTGATTCACTCTATTTCACCATCAGTTTGAGGGATGGTAAGCACTACTCATAAGCAGACCTACATTAAGCAGTTTAAACAGTTTTTTCCATACTTGACTGGTGAAACATTTGTCTCTGTCAGAAATGAGGGCTTTTGGAAAACCATAGAGTTTGTAAACTTTTATTTATTGATATAAAGCAAAGCAACATGCAAGGCTATGAATGGGTGTGATAAAGGAAGTGGGCGTATTTAGAGATATTATCTATCACAACCAAGATGCAATTGTAAAAAACTGACCTTGGGAGTCGTTCAATGACGTCTAAAGACACTGTTTGCCAAGCTCCTGCAGACAGTACAGTGGGAGACAAAATACCTGACTGACTGTTTAAGATGTGGCCAAACAAAAAGTTTCTTGATCCTGTTACATGTAACCAGGGGCGGATCCAGGGGGCGGGCTGCCCGGGCTGCAGCCTGTAACAGAACCTTCCAAATTACAGGGCCCACATGTACTAATTATCGGTTCAACAACCTTTAATAGTCACATATGTGCACCCATAACCCGAAAAGTACTATTAACTTTTCCAACGGGATCCGTTACGAGGTCATTGCAAGTATTACAACACTTTTCATACATAATCGAGAGTAAAACAACGGAAGATTTATATTACAATACTTTTACAACCATTTATTTGAAACAAGTTTCACAAAAATAAAAGTAGAAGTAGCGGAGAGTTTATTACACAAAAGATACTACTAGACCCCGCCCCACGGGTCTCATTTCTCACTCAACATCACTTTCTTCCGAAGAACGTCATGCAAAGACACGTTAGGTGCAAACATGACTCCCGGATCCCGCAACATGGGTCAACAAACCCCGAGTGCGGGAGTACTCAACAAGTCTTACCCGACTAAAAAGAAAATAGGAGAAGACTCGGGAATGCTTTGGTCTAATAGGAATCAAGGTAAGGCTTTTAGCAAGAATCAAGGACTCTTTTAGCAGAAAAGCTTACTAATGATAAATCCTTACTTTCATCATTTTATTTTTCAAGTAAGTTTCTCACCTATTCTAGGTGATCTTACACTATAGCAAACACTTGTAGAAACTCCATCACTTATTCCTCTCTTTTCTTGTTCCATAATTAATCTCGATGTAGTCGGAAACCGAGTCTCCATATCCGAGAAGCACGGCGATTTCGAAATCGATTAACCCAAATTGGGAGTTCTTTCCCACACCGACATATGTAGCACCTAAGCTTGCATATATCAACCCTTTCTTGGATACTCAAAACGGAACCGCGTCCCCACGCCACCCGAGAGTACCGTACACCTCCAATCCGGGACTTTAACCCACGAGGGTAACATGTACTCCCGCCATCTCTCCACTCCCGGTCGCTAGGTTATGCGTTTCCGATTTGACACCCCCCAAGATCGGGCTTACCGGAGTATGCGTCGTAACTAGGGTCGACCGTGATGGGGTAACACCCATGACAGACGTGCCTTTGGTCCAACGACCTCGGGCGCAAATTATGTTCCATAGTCTCGGTCCACATGACTTACACATTTCAAATCCTTAATCGACAAGCGGAAATACTACACCGAGACTCCATTCTCAGTGCAAATTACCCGACCGGTCTCAATTTCAACACCATATCCCAGTATGGTTTTTCTCATATAGCATCCTTTCTCATCAAATGCCACTTCGGGCTATCATAAGAGACTCATCACATTTTGACTCAAAAGTCTAACTAATAAAGCCAAAGCTAAGTATTCTAGCATTTTAGCAAAACAGTTATCAAGGTAGATATCGAAATAATCAAGGATGGATAATGCATCAATTAGGTTGTCACTCAACTCCTATCACCTAATGCAAAGCATAAAGCAAAGGTGATATAAAGCTTTATAAAACACAAGGAAGGTTTAAATGATCAGGGGCTTGCCTTGATCGGTGAAGAAGCTTGATTCGGACGACGGATCTCGATACTTTAATTCAAATCAACGAGAAAAGCCCCTCTTCGGTGACTTGATCAGCAACTTCACGATCTTCTTCGTTCACTATACGAAAGAATAGTGCATGCTTAATATGATGCCATGCATAAAAACATGGGGTGCAAGGGTGCATAGAAAGATAAACAACTCGAGTACAACTTTCCTTCACGATAAAGTTGCAATCTAACAAAACCAACTTGTTGAACTACCCTACGAGATATCATCACCATTGCCTACGAAGTTCTCAAGGACCATCTGACAGTGGTGTGGTTTAGGGTTCACAAAACAACCCAAAATCTACCCAAAACCCTAATTTAGAAAGCATTAAACAATTTTCTTTTCACATGAAAAGATAGGTTATAACATAATAAAAATTTTTAACTTTCTCCAAACAAGCTCAAAAATTTTATACAGGTAGGTCATGTCCTAAAACAGTACCAAAATAATTTTCATGATTTTTGGATAAATAAAATAATTATTAAAAATCAAGGAAGATGCATTTTTCAATTAAAATTTGTATTTTTAAATCATGCCAAAAGTATTCAAATTTCAAGTTTCAAAATTTTCATGGATAGACATACTCATGGGAAGGCTACACAAAAATTTTCAGAATTTTTAAAGCTATATTTGAATTTATATGAAATTTGGAAAATCGACACTATTCAAAATAAAGAAATTGGATAAATCATTTGATAAATGAAAATGGGTTCCGGGGGCGATTTCGCCTGTTATCAGGCAGCCCAGTTACTGTTCACGGCCCACAAAGGAACAGTAACGGACCGCCCTTGAAGGAACTGTTGGACCAGGCCCAACATGAATCAGTGCTTGGCCCAAAGATCGCTCACTTGCCGTGCACGGTGCTCACCCGGCGTCTGTAGCGCCGCCCACGCGGGCGGCGCGGCCGGCGACGCCGGCGGTGCTCGAAATGGAAAACTAACTACGTAATCGCGGGCTAGGGGCTCACCGGGTCCTAAAACGGGGCTTGGTCGGGCGAGGCGAAGTCGGAGATAGGGTCGGCGACGGAATGGGCGGCGACGGGCGGGTCGGCTGTTCCGGCGAGTGGGGCTTAACCGCAAAAACGGTCGAGCCGTTCCACGACCACGACGCCCGGGCGACTCCAAATGACTAGCCGGTTGAGTAAAACTCTCACCGAGACTACCGACGACGGCAAGGTCAAGGCGGCGGCGCCCGACCGACCGGCCGAGGAAGACGACGTTGCGGGGCGATTCCGTTGGCGAGGCGAAGCTACGGCTAGGTTCCTCAGATGCGCAAGGAAGTTGCGAAGAGGATGGGCAAGATGGTTTGGCAAGAACTGAACGACGGCGTGCGGCGCACGGCGGAGGAGGTCGGTCCGGCCGCGCGAAATTGGAAAAAGAGGGAGACGGCGGCGATGGTGGGCTATTTATAGGCATGGAGGGGCTGAACAGGTGACCGGGACGTCGCGAAAGGTCCTTGCGGGCGCGGACGCTGGAAGGCGCGGGCGGTGGACGGCGGCGCGAAACTCGACGGCGGTGGCAGAGGTGGATTGGCTCGATTCATCGTTCATCCCCAACCCTAGTTTTGAAAATTTCAAATTACTCCCAAATTTTGAACTAAACTCAAAAATTTCCAAAAAGTAACCCCCCTTAATTTTTCAAGATCTACAAATTTCATAATTGGACCATTTTCAAATTCTGCCTCTAAATATGACTTTTTGAAAAGCAGTTTCAAATTTTGAAATTTGAGTTCAAAATTACTTTTAAAATCATATAACAACTTGAAAAACTTTGTACATGACTTTTGTTCCTCTCAACAAGATCTACAAACTAGTTTTTAAAAGTTTTCTCAAATTTTGCATAAATTTTGAATTATAGAAAAAGGGGCAATTAGGGTTTGAATGAAATTCAAAATTGCTTTAAAATTTTGAACTAAACTTTGAAAAATCAAAATACCAACTTTGTTCAGTTTTGAAAACTCTACAAAAGTGCTTTAATGACCATACCCAAAATCTTGATAAATTTTGAATAAAATAAAAGGGAACAAACTAGGGTTTGGAATTAGGGTTTCCTAAGCAAGGGGGACATTTTAGGAATCTGTTTCCTCTCGAGTCTTTTCGACCCGACATTACAATCAAGCATAAAATAAACTTATTTTAGTTCAATGCAACACATGGTGGGCTAATCATGGATGCTTTGCAATGATCATGATGACATGTCGTTTTAGTGGAAATAACACCGGGGGTGTTCTGACCCTTCCCCTTAAAGAAATAGGCCCCGAGATTTAAAGTCCTAGGGTTGAGTAACGGCAAAGGAAATGTGTCAAGCAAACACATCTCTAACTATTTCATAAAACAAGAAGGGGTCTTACATTTACAAAGATTAAGAAAGTGGAAATTTGGGAAAGTTTTCCGTCAGAAAGTCTTCCGATTCCCAAGTAGCTTCTTCTTCCGAATGTTGATTCCATTAGATCTTGTACCATTTGATAGTTACGCTTCGGGTGACTCGAGCTTTCTCGATCTAGAATCCGAATAGGATATTCGAGTAGGTCGATCCGGTTCTAGATTAACGTTTTGGAAGTCAACCACACGATCCGGTACTCGTAGGCATTTCTTTAATTGAGATACATGGAAGACATCATGCACCGCCGATAATCTTTTCGGCAACTCGAGTCGATAGGCAACCGGTCCCTGTTTTCCAAAACCCGAAATGGACCAATGTATCGAGGTGCCGGTTTACCCTTGACTCCAAAACGATTCACCCCTTTCATGGGTGACACTTTCAAGTATACATAATCTCCTACTTCAAATTCCAAGGATCTACGCCTCTTATCGGCATAACTCTTTTTGTCGAGATTGTGCTTCTTTTATTTTATCTTGCACAAATCTCACTTTTTTCTTCAACTTCTTTTACTAGATCCACTCCAGAAGAACCATCTTTCTCCGTGTTCGACCAATGCAAAGTGGGGTTCTACATCTGCGTCCATACAGAGCTTCAAACGGTGCCATTTGGATACTTTCTTGATAACTGTTATTATAGGCAAACTCTGCTAATGGTAAACATTCATCCCACTTTTCAGAATAATTGAGAATATATGCTCTCAACATGTCCTCTAGAATCTGATTTACTCTTTCCGTTTGTCCTGCCGTCTGGGGATGATAACCCGAACTATGACTGAGTTTAGTACCAAGGGACTTTTGCATTTGTTTCCAGAACTTGGACATAAACAAAGAACCTCTATCTGTTACAATGTGCTTTGGTATCCCATGTAGACTGAAAATCCGATGAACATATAGCTTGGCATAATCTATTGCTTTATATTGATCATTTACTGGTAGGAAATGGGCTATCTTGGTAAGTCGATCAACTATAACCCAGATAGAATTAAACCCTTTCGATGTTCGGGGTAATCCAACAATAAAATCCATACTGATTTCTTCCCACTTCCAAGAAGGGATGGGCAAAGGATGCAATTGCCCTGCAGCTTTCATGTGCACAGCTTTTACTCGCTGACAAGTGTCACACTCGGCTACATATCGGGCAATCTCAATCTTCATTTTTGTCCACCAAAATCTCTGTTTCAAATCCTGATACATCTTAGTACTTCCGGGATGAATAGAATATCTGGTCAAATGAGCCTCATCCAGATTTGTTGACGTAACTCGGGATTCTTTGGTACTACTAACCGATCTTTAAACCATAGCACATCGGACTCATCAATTTCGAAACGTAGGTAGGGTTCCCGCTTCCGACTTTCTCCTTAATGTGAGCTATACCCTTACTAATCTTCTCGAGCCTCAATAATTTGATTCTTGATAGTTGATTCTCGCTTTGTGGCATTGGTTACCATGCCATGCTCAACGATTCTAATATTCAACTTCTCTAATTCTTGACATAGGGTTTTATCCCTTATATTGGCTATAAGACAATTACACCGAGGATTCCGACTAAGTGCATCGGCAACAACATTTGCCTTTCAGGGATGATAATGCACTTCTATGTCGTAATCCTTAATTAATTCTAGCCATCTTTCTCGGGCGCATATTCAAGTCCGATTGGGTAAAAATATATTTCAGACTTTTATGGTCTCAGTATATACATGACAAGTGTTACCTAAACAGATAATGACCTTGATTTTTAGTGCATGGACCTTGGCCGCTAACTCCAAATCATGGGTTGGGTAATGCTCTTCATGGCGCTTTAGTTGGCGTGATGCATAGGCAATAACTTTGCCTTCTTGCATTAACACACAACCAAGACCAATACCAGATGCGTCACAATAGACGTCAAATGGTTTCTCAATATCCGGTTGAGCTAAAACTGGAGCAGTGGTTAGTGCTTTCTTCAAAATCTGAAAAGCACGCTCACACTCTGGTGACCATACAAACTTGGTCCGATTCTTTAACAACTCGTAATAGGCTTTGCCACTCTTGAGAAATCCGAATGAATCGACGGTAATATCCCGCCATTCCCGTAAAAACTACGGACCTCATGAACCGTTGTTGGTGGTTTCCAATTGAGGATATCTTTCACTTTACTCGGGTCAACGGCAACTCCTTCAGATGATAGCACATGACCCAGGAACTGTACTTCCTTCAGCCAAAAAGCACACTTGCTGAATTTAGCATAAAGGTGATGATCCCTCAGTCGTTTTAAAACTATTACGAGATGCTCGGCATGCTCTTCTTCATTCTTGGAATAAACAAGAATATCATCAATAAACACCACCACGAACTTATCCAGCTTCGACATGAACACCTGTATTCATCAAATACATGAAATGAGCGGGGCGTTTGTTAAACCAAAGGACATAACCAAATATTCATAAAGACCGTGATCGGGTGGTGAAGGCGGTCTTCGGAATATCTTCGTGTCTAATCCTAATTTGATGATACCCCGACCTCGGATCAATCTTTGAAAAGACTTTGGCTCCCGGCTAATTGATCAAAAAAGTAAATCAATCCAGGCGTAGGATACTTGTTTTTAATCGTCACATCATTAAGTGGACGATAATCTATACACATCCTCAAAGTCTGATCTTTCTTCTTCACAAAAATAGCTGGACATCCCCAAGGTGAAGAGCTTGGTCTAATAAATCCTTTGTCTAGTAACCCTTGTAATCGAGCTTTCAATTCGGCTAATTCCTTGGGTGCCATTCGTAAGCTCTTCGAGAGATGGGAGCAGAGTTCCCGGTTTCAATTCTATGCTGAATCGAACATCTCTTTCCGGTGGTAATCCGGGCAAATCATCCGAAATACATCCAGGAAACTCACATACTACTCTTTGGGATGTCTTTGATTTCCTTCACACAAGTTGCACAAACTTTTTCAACCGTCCTCTTCACAATTGGAAGTTGAATAAGGAGTTCGGAATCTTTCTCGTGCAACTTTACCTTGACAGTTCTATTGACGGTATCTATAATAGTACCGTATTGGTACAACCAGTTCATACCAAGGATCACGTCTATATCTTGATCCCTTAGAACTATCATATTGGTGGGGAAATCATATCCACCTAGGGTTATGGGGATCTGATATACCACCTCTTTAGTACTCATACGTCCCAGGGTGAGTGTATAATAAACTCATCATTCATTTCCCCAATGGCTATTGCATTTTTCTCCACAAATGTTTTATCGACAAATGTATGCGATGCACTGTAATCAAATAATATTATCTGCGGGGGTGTCTTGCGACGGGGAACATACCCATCATGATTGGTTCCCCCGCAGAATATCCTCCACATTGGTATAGTAGACTTTTCAGTTCTCTTTTCCCCTTTCCCTTTCGATCCTTCTCGGGTATTATTCTTGTTACGTGGTTGAGGCCGACTTCCGAAGGAACCACAAAAACGGGTTATATCTTCGAGGATTGGGACATTCACGAGAATAATGTCCAAAGCTTTCCACGCTTATAGCAGATGGGTGTATGGCTTTGTGGGAAGGATTACGAATGCTAGGAGCATTCGGCCGACGCGGATAAGGAAAAGTTGCAAAGCAGGTCGAATAAACGATCGCTGTTTGTCTAGGTTGAAGCCGTGGGGGTGGACGGTAAGAAGGACGGAAGTGATTCACGGGATGATAAATCACTTTTCGACGCTTTGGTTTGCCACCGTAATATCCGGAGGAGAAATTTTTTTTCTTTTCTTGTCTTCCTTCTCTTTCGTATTCCATAAGAACACGATTCTTCTCTTCACGGGATATGGCCATGTTTACCACATCGTTATAGGAGTCTCGTATCACGAATGTTCATCATGGCATGAAGCCTTGGATGGAGGCCTCGGATGAACCACTCCTTCTTCTTTCCATCCGAATTCACAAGTTACGCGGGCATACCGAGCAGATGATTAAACTTGCCCACATACCGCAATACCGAAGTCTTCTCCTTGCTTTAAAGCTAAGAACTCATCTAGCTTCTTGGCCATAACCCCGCCGGAATGAAATGAGCGCGAAAGGCATGCTTGAATTCATCCGTGTGATTTGGTGTCCGCCAAGCCGCTTTCGGCTTTGAAATTATTCCACCAAGCTCCGGCAGTATTCAAGTTGTTGTGCAAAGAAAGAGGGGCTTCGATGATCCGTACAAGTCATCAACTCAAACTTTTCTTCCATAGCACGAAGCCAATCATTTGCCTCTAATGGCTCATCAGCTCTACTAAAGATTGGAGGTTTTGTGCCGTGAACTTTGGATAAGAAGTTTCATCTTCTTCATTATCATGTCGATTCTTGTGGTCACGACGATTGTTCGACTCGAGCTACTTCTGATCAGACGAGAGTTTTCGATAGTAGCTTGAACCGAGCCGCAATGGCATCGGTCGGGTTTGTTGAACCGGTGGAGGGTTTGGAAGGTCACCCCTATTCGAGAGTCGGGCTATTTGTTGTTGTTGTGCGACATCTGCTATTAAAACAAAACTATATAACACCCAACCAGATTTATTGAACTTCAAAAGAAAAACAAACAAAAACAACACATATAACTTATTCTTAAAACAGGGGTTCCATTCTACATCTACCCCGGGCTCATCTACGTAACTTACTATTAAACAAGCTATGTTACATATCCTACAAAAAACCTCACTCCTAGTTTAAGGGTTATTCTCTGACTCATTATCACTAACGTGAGGCTCCTCTTCTTCCGGATTCTCCTCAGCTTCCACATCCTCTTGTATTACTTCACCCAAATCTTCTTGTACCGCTTGAGGTTGATGATTTGGGTTGAGAAGATTGTTCATATGATGAATTTGCATGTTTGATTGACCTCTTGAGCTTCCAACCGAATTGCATAAGCCACCGATTGATGATTGTCTTGAATGAGATGGTCACACCGATGTTGGAGTGTTATCTTCTCGTGGACCGTCTCAATCGATTGCTTGACTACATTCCCCATATTTTTGAGCACTTCGGTTCAACTCAACTTGCGTCTTCCAATTTTAATTCCATCACGGAGCCTATCTCTACTTGACTTCATCCAAGTCCCCTGGTCGGGCGCTCGATTTCTTTTTTGAAGATCTTCCTTGGTCTTGCTAACGCTTCCTTCATGAGTGTTGACATGACTAGTGCTTGCTTCGGGATCATTCCTTGCCGCAAAGCCGGTGATGCGGGACGCCCTTTGGTCCTGTCTTCTTCCTAGGGGTCAATTTGGTACGGGCCATCCCCGTAGAATAGTTAAGATCGATTACCTGTGCTCGGGTAGGAGGAT
The DNA here is from genome assembly GCA_015847255.1 of Hyparrhenia diplandra. Taxonomy (NCBI): domain Eukaryota; kingdom Viridiplantae; phylum Streptophyta; class Magnoliopsida; order Poales; family Poaceae; genus Hyparrhenia; species Hyparrhenia diplandra. The sequence continues at coordinate 20,083 of JADLZK010000136.1, forward strand.
CTAAAGGTTTAGCAAGAACGGGATTGATATTACTTAACCCAAACCACATTAAAGGGGAAGGTAAACATTAACAAGTGATTTAAACATGATGCATGAATCGAACCTACGTAACGATCAAATAAAACTTTTACATTAGAAGATTTTACAAATAGGGCAATATAGAAGGCTACTCCACTTATAGTCTTTTGAAGTTAGATAAGAAAGTTTTTCAATAGAATAAGATAAGAGAATAAGCAATTTGGACCAAAGTAAGAATAAAATTAGTTTGACCCAAATCATTTTGAAGTTTTATAAAGTAATGCTACAAAGAACAATCGGTAACTGGGCTCGATGCCGGTATAATGTAACCTTCAAATTACAGGGGCCCACATGTACTAATTATCGGTTCAACAACCTTTAATAGTCACATATGTGCACCCATAACCTGAAAAGTACTATTAACTTTTCCAACCAGGATCCGTTACGAGGTCATTGCAGTATTACAACACTTTTCATACATAATCAGAGTAAAACAACGGAAGATTTATATTACAATACTTTTACAACCATTTATTTGAAACAAGTTTCACAAAAATAAAAGTAGAAGTAGCGGAGAGTTTATTACACAAAAGATACTACTAGACCCCGCCCACGGGTCTCATTTCTCACTCAACATCACTTTCTTCCGAAGAAGCGTCATGCAAAGACGTTCGGTGCAAACATGACTCCCGGATCCCCGCAACATGGGTCAACAAACCCCGAAAGTGCGGGAGTACTCAACAAGTCTTACCCGACTAAAGAAAATAGGAGAAGACTCAGGAATGCTGGTCTAATAGGAATCAAGGTAAGGCTTTTAGCAAGAATCAAGGACTCTTTTAGCAGAAAAGCTTACTAATGATAAATCCTTACTTTCATCATTTTATTTTTCAAGTAAGTTTCTCACCTATTCTAGGTGATCTTACACTATAGCAAACACTTGTAGAAACTCCATCACTTATTCCTCTCTTTCTTTGTTCCATAATTAATCTCGATGTAGTCGAAAACCGAGTCTCCATATCCGAGAAGCACGGCGATTTCGAAATCGATTAACCCGGTGGGGAGTTCTTTCCACACGACATATGTAGCACCTAAGCTTGCATATATCAACCCTTTCTTGGATACTCAAAAACGGAACCGCGTCCTCACGCCACCCGAGAGTACCGTACACCTCCAATCCGGGACTTTAACCCACGAGGGTAACATGTACTCCCGCCATCTCTCCACTCCCGGTCTTGGCGGTTATGCGTTTCGATTTGACACCCCCAAGATCGGGCTTACCGGAGTATGCGTCCGTAACTAGGGTCGACCGTGATGGGGTAACACCCATGACAGAGGCGTGCCTTTGGTCCAACGACCTCGGCGCAAATTGCGTTCCATAGTCTCGGTCCACATGACTTACACATTTCAGTCCTTAATCGACAAGCCGGAAATACTACACCGAGACTCCATTCTCGGTGCAAATTACCCGACCGGTCTCAATTTCAACACCATATCCCAAGATGGTTTTTCTCATATAGCATCCTTTCTCATCAAATGCCACTTCGGGCTATCATAAGAGACTCATCACATTTTGACTCAAAAGTCTAACTAATAAAGCCGGGCTAAGTATTCTAGCATTTTAGCAAAACAAAGTTATCAAGGTAGATATCGAAATAATCAAGGATGGATAATGCATCAATTAGGTTGTCACTCAACTCCTATCACCTAATGCAAAGTATAAAGCAAAGGTGATATAAAGCTTTATAAAACACAAGGAAGGTTTAAATGATCAGGGGCTTGCCTTGATCAGTGAAGAAGCTTGATTCGGACGACGGATCTCGATATACTGAATTCAAATCAAATGTAAAAGCCCTCTTCGGTGACTTGATCAAAGAACTTCACGATCTTCTTCGTTCACTATACGAAAAAGAATAGTGCATGCTTAATATGATGCCATGCATAAAAACATGGGGTGCAAGGGTGCATAGAAAGATAAACAACTCGAAAGTACAACTTTCCTTCACGATAAAGTTGCAATCTAACAAAACCAACTTGTTGAACTACCCTACGAGATATCATCACCATTGCCTACGAAGTTCTCAAGGACCATCTGACAGTGGTGTGGTTTAGGGTTCACAAAACAACCCAAAATCTACCCAAAACCCTAATTTAGAAAGCATTAAACAATTTTCTTTTCACATGAAAAGATAGGTTATAACATAATAAAATTTTTAACTTTCTCCAAACAAGCTCAAAAATTTTATACAGGTAGGTCATGTCCTAAAACAGTACCAAAATAATTTTCATGATTTTTGGATAAATAAAATAATTATTAAAAAATCAAGGAAGATGCATTTTTCAATTAAAATTTGTATTTTTAAATCATGCCAAAAGTATTCAAATTTCAAGTTTCAAAATTTTCATGGATAGACATACTCATGGGAAGGCTACACAAAAATTTTCAGAATTTTTAAAGCTATATTTGAATTTATATGAAATTTGGAAAATCGGACACTATTCAAAATAAAGAAATTGGATAAATCATTTGATAAATGAAAAATGGGTTACGGGCCGATTTCGCCTGTTCTTGTGCAGCCCAGTTACTGTTCACGGCCCACAAAGGAACAGAACGGACCGCCCTTTGAAGGAACGAGTGTTGGACCCGGCCCAACATGAGCGTGCTTGGCCCAAAGATCGCTCACTTGCCGTGCACGGTGCTCACCGACGGCGTCTTGTAGGCGCCCACGCAGCGGCGGCGGGGGCCGATGTTCCGACGCCGGGCGGTGCTCGAAATGGAAAACTAACTACAGAATCGTGGCTAGGGGCTCACCGGGGTCCTAAAACGGGGCTTGGTCGGGCGGAGGCGAAGTCGGGAGATAGGTCGGCGACGGGAGCTGGCGGGCGACGGGCGGCGTCGGCCATTGTTCCGGCGAGCTGGGGCTTCAATCGCAAAAACGGTCGAGCCGTTCACGACCACGACGCCCGTGCGACTCCAAATGACTAGCCTGGTTGAGTAAAACTCACCGGAGACGGCCGACGACGGCAAGGTCATGGCGGCGGCGCCCGACCGGCGAGGAAGACGACGTTGCGGGGCGATTCCGTTGGCGAGGCGAGCTACGGCTAGGTTCCGGAGATGCGCAAGGAAGTTGCGAAGAGGATGGGCAAGATGGTTTGGCAAGAACTGGAACGACGGCGGCGTGCGACGACGGCGGAGGAGGAGGGGTCGGCGGCGGCGAAAATTGGAAAAAAGAGGGAGAGAGGAGCGGCGATGGTGGGCTATTTATAGGCATGGAGGGGCTGAAACAGTGACCGGGGACGCCGCGAAGGTCCGTCCGGCGCGACGCTGGAAGGCGCGGGCGGTGGACGGCGGCGCTTGAACCTCGACGCCGGGCGGGAGCAGAGGTGGATTGGCTCGGTTATCGCTCATCCCCAACCCTAGTTTTGAAAATTTCAAATTACTCCCAAATTTTGAACTAAACTCAAAAATTTCCAAAAAGTAACCCCCTTAATTTTTCAAGATCTACAAATTTCATAATTGGACCATTTTCAAATTCTGCCTCTAAATATGACTTTTTGAAAAGCAGTTTCAAATTTTGAAATTTGAGTTCAAAATTACTTTTAAAAATCATATAACAACTTGAAAAACTTTGTACATGACTTTTGTTCCTCTCAACAAGATCTACAAACTAGTTTTTAAAAGTTTTCTCAAATTTTGCATAAATTTTGAATTATAGAAAAAGGGGCAATTAGGGTTTGAATGAAATTCAAAATTGCTTTAAAATTTTGAACTAAACTTTGAAAAATCAAAATACCAACTTTGTTCAGTTTTGAAAACTCTACAAAAGTGTTTTAATGACCATACCCAAAATCTTGATAAATTTTGAATAAAATAAAAGGGAACAAACTAGGGTTTGGAATTAGGTTTCCGGCAGGGGGACGGTTCCGAATCTGTTTCCTCTCGAGTCTTTTCGACCGACATTACAATCAAGCATAAAATAAACTTATTTTAGTTCAATGCAACACATGGTGGGCTAATCATGGATGCTTTGCAATGATCATGATGACATGTCGTTTTAGTGGAAATAACACCCGGGGGGTGTTACACTCGGGAGGTTGATTTGACCTTATAAATAGCATAGGCTAGTCTTAAATCACCATTAAGTCATCTAATTTTTGATAAGCGGTCCACTAATTAGCCCTCCCCGAGAGCCAATCCCGCCTCCGCCCTCGCATGTAACCTCAATTCCAGCACGGCCTCCGTGCCTCCAACTCGAACTAGAATGAAGTGCATTCAATATATTCTATTGAATTGTTGGTGCTGCTCCTACCTAGATTCCTGGATTTGTGATAGATTAGCCCATCGGTGAGCTTGAAGGGGACTGAACGAGAATGAACTATGAATTCTTGTAGAAGCCGAAAGGCACTTGGGGTCTTGGAGGTAAGTAGAGTGGTGGTCATTCAACCAGGTGGACCGAGCTACGAGATTGCAGAGAGAGAGAGAGAGAGAGAGAGAGAGAGAGAGAGAGAGAGGGAGAGTGAGCATCTCCCACTCTATTCTCTTTGCCTTGCTTGTACACCTATTTATATGTGAGCTCAAGTAATTTTGGGAGAGGCTTGTGCTGCTAAGGGGTAGTGAGCATCTGACCATCAGGTTGGATAAGGTTTTTTGACTAGTCTAAATAATGAATTCTGATTGTTGCAAATATGGTCTTCAGTGATGAACTGCCAATAATATTGTCACGCAGCCCTTTCGATATGTGGAAAGTCCTTGTGCTTTAGATCCAAGAGCCTTGCTAACATAAGAAATAAGAAATAGGCTGGCCATTTGGGTGCAATACCGCTCCTATACCATTGTCAGAATTATCGGTCTCGCACAAAGGGTTTAGAAAAATCTGTTAATGGTAAGACTGGAGCAGTAAAAAAGAGATTGGGTTTTTTTTTTGTGTGTGTGAATTGGAAGAGTCTTGGGTTGATGTCCAAATAAACTGTTCTCCTTTCTTCAAAGGTTTGGAGTTTGGACAAAAGTGCAAAATGGCACACAAACTTCCTATAATAACCAGATGTGCCCTAAAAAAAAACTTCGGGCTAGGTTCAGCTATGATTTGTGCCTTAGTTGGGTTAGCAACTCCCTGAGAACCAGACGTGCCCAAATAATCCAATCTTGTCTGCCACCTCAACAAGACCCTCTATGGCCTCAGATAGGCTCCTCGAGCATGGTACAGTCATTTTGCTGCTCTGAAACAGTTTATCTATCACTGCGGCTCTGAAACAGTTTACCTGCCACTGTATGTGGATGACATGCATGGTGCTTGCAACGTCAATTGATTCTCTTTTTTGCCGAAGCATCTCTCCGTGTTGCAGCGAGAATTTTCCATGAAAGATCTCGGTCCTCTTCACTATTTCTTGGGCACATCTGTTGAGAGGTTAAACCAGCCAGAAGCAGTCACCCAAAACAAAACAAAAAAAGGTTAGCCCAGAAGCAGTATACCCTGGATATCATAGCAGGCTGGCACGGTTGACTGTAAACCTTGTAGCACTGTGGACACTCACGCCAAGCTAGCTGCAACTGATGGATCGCTGGTCATCCTACACACTATTGTGGCCTTGTTAGGGCCCTTCAGTACCTCACTTTCACTAGGACTGACATTGCCTATGTTGTTCAACAAGTCTTCTTACATATGCATGCCCCCCGGGAGCCCCACCTCCAAGGCACCATCTCCGATGGGCTTCTTCAGCCAACTGTTGCCTCTCGAGATCATAGTCGGTGCCGGGCCTAGGATTCTAAGGGCCCTCCTCGCGAACTCGTCGCAACGCCCCCGACCAACCCGTGAGATGTGTTATCCTTGTCATGTAGGCTATTTTTACAATTTCTCTTAGAGCAACGCCAACGGTTTGCTAAATGAACTTGCTATCCTTGAAAATTTGGCAAAACATGAAATTGTACTCTCCAATAGTTTGCTAAATCAACTTGACATCTTTCCCAACTTGCTATCTCTCCCCTCCGCGCGCACATATATACGCGCTCGTATGCGTGGCGCATCCGTCCATCTTAGAAGAGGTGGAAGGTCATAAACATAATTTTGTTTCTGTCTCAGGGTTCCTGATGGGCATAAACATAATTTTGTTTTCTCTCGAGTTCCTCGATATAAGTTAGATCTAAGTTTGGCAAGTGAATTATGCCAAACTGTTGGAGATAAACTTTTTTTTCTTGCCATATCTTTTTAGAAGTTGGCAAACCCAAGATTTGCCAAGTAAAAATTTGGCAAACTCTTGGAGATGCTCTTACAAAAAACTAAGCTCCAACAGATTTGCTATCTTGTTTTCGTAAAATAGCAAGTTGGTTCCCGAAATCTCGCATGCTAAATATAGCTTTCATGAGGCGCTAGCTATCCGGAAAAAACTGGTGTGTGCACCGTGCATTCGCAGGACACGTGGCGCGAATCAACTAGGGGTGCACACCCACGCTGACGGCGCACGGTGCACACACACATCGCTTTTTTTCCAGCTATCTAGCCTTTCCATAATAGAAAGGTTGTTGGGTTTTTCTATTTTTCTTTACAAAGTTTTCTATTTTGATGTTAGCTAAATCATAGGTTTAGCCATCTACTTTACCAACTCTCTTGGAGTTGCTCTAAACTATATATAAATCTTATAATATATATAACTGCTATTTTTTCTTACAAAGCGAAAACAAATCCAGTTATATATTTTTAACATGTTTGATAATTATCGAGGAACAATGTAGACTAAAACTAATATGATTACCTTGAGGAAGATTATAACTCCATAATATCCATTGCTTCTCATAAAAAGATACTTCTTTGGGCTTTTCTTGATGCAAAATCATCAAGGCTGTAAATTTTCATTCTCAATAGCATCATCATTTGCATCAAACTTGTTCACTTAAATTATCATTAACTTGCTGCTGCCCTTGTTCTTCAATATCAAGTTCATCTACAGGATTATCACATCTCAACACTGCTTGAAGCAACCAAAAACTTATCTAGAGCACCTTTTGGAGATTCAACAAATAGTTCTTCTATTTTTTTTCCGTTTTCTTTTCTGAGCATCCGGCAGATGTTTATTAGGTAACATGTAAGATTCTCACACCTAAATTACAAGAAAAACACAACTACAGATCAGGGGAAAAAAATACCTAGGGGCTAGGGCCTGAGATGGCCTGATGATTGACGAAGACGTGAAGCAGTTGAGTTGACCGGCTGGGTTGTAGTCTGTAGACTTGCAGTGATCAGCTAGGCTGCTAGGGGCTAGGGCCTGAATCCTGATCGCCGCCGAGCAGTTGATCCAATGAGGACCGCGGGCGCCGCGGGCGCTCCGCGGAGTCCGTGCGTGCATGCAAGTTGCGATTGCGAACTGCGTGCGTGGCTCATGGGCGCCGCGTAGATGCGCACGGGGTGGGGGTCTTCCCCATGGGCCCTCACCCGACACCTCTCTAGGGCCGGCCTTCGCTCATAGTCTACACCGATGCTGATTGGGCTGGTTGTCTTGACACCCGTAAATCTACCTCTGGCTATGATGTCTTCCTTGGCAACAATCTTGTCTGCTGGTCATCCGAAAGCCAGTCTTTGTTTCATGCACCAGTGCTCAATCTGAATATCGGGCTGTAGCAAAATTGTGTTGTCGGCTTTTCTCGTTTGCATGGACTTCTCCGGGAACTTCACCGACCGCTCCTCGCAGCACTTTTTGTGTCTTGTGACAATGTTAGTGTTGTTTACCTCTCCAGCAACCCAGTTCAACATCCGCGAACTTTGTCGGCTCATTGGTGCTGCTCGTGTTCGACTTCAACTGCTATATTTACTGCTTGCTAGCAGACTCCTGCCTTTAGTGTTGGGCATCGCTGGGTTCCTCCCCTGGCTGCCGCTCTCTTAGCTCTGTTTTCCCGTAGTTCTGTTTCTCTTCTATAAGTGTTCTGTGTAACCCTGTCAAAGATTTAATCAATAAAGATAGATGTTCATCTTCTCCCAAGGACAAAGAGCTTCGTCTTTGAAGTATAGGATCTAAGACTTACTGGAGTATGTATGATTATACAATGTATGACTATACATTAATTGAAGTCCTGATGTAATTTCAAAATATGCCATTGGGTCAGCCACTACATTGCTCTTTACTGCCACTGCCACAAGTTCCATTTGGACATACACTCCGATGCTATTGTACTATTAATATCTATGTATTATGTAAAAAAACATATTGTTCTGAATGTACTTCTAATGACAAATTTACTAATAAGTAACATTATACATATGTTCAACTTCAATCTCAATATTAAAATCCAATGGCCAAAATTTAAGTTGTTTGACTGCACAGAACCAAACCATCATTGTTTCACAAGAAGGTTTGGGAAGTATGATAAGACAAAATAGTTTGATTTCTCTATGATCAGAATTCAGAAATATTCTGATGTTAAAGCTTTATAACCATCCATAAGAGTATAGCACAATAGGTTTGATCACGTAATTTTTTTATTTCTGGTTTGCCATTTCTGATGCAAGAGGTCAAAATTTTGGAGGACAAGGAATCATGATATGTGATTTTTGAAAAACAAAATCTATTCATGTGCTGAAGGTTTTTCTTTCCTAGTTTTTCGACATGCATGGCCCAAGAATTTTGGATCTTGCAGTAGTATTGTAAATCTATGATAAGAAATTTAAAAGTTCCAGAAGCAATTAGTAAAGAATATGAGCTCTTCACATTTCTGAAGCTGAACTTTTGTTCGGTGTTGTTTGGAAAACTGCTACTCACATATAAAACCATGGCTGTAGTTTGGGAGTTTTTTTGTAACTTCAATCTTGTATTGCAGAGTTAATTATGGAAATTGTGTACCTTGAACTAGTGCAGGATCTTTTGAAACTTGAGGCAATCCAAGCTAAGCTTACAGAGTACAATGGTGGCCAGCCAACCTTCTCGCAGTGGGCAACAGCAGCTGGAGTTAATGAGAAAACTTTTGCGCAAGCGCCTGAATTATGGTATTTATTGCAAGAACAGAATGGTAACATCTAATGTGAGACTTGTAATCTCTATTGCCAGAGAGTTTGAAGGCCCTGGAATGGACCTTTTATGATCTTATTCAGGTTAACATAACCTAATACTTTTTATTGGAAAAATAGTTCTGGTGTGCCATATTTAGCATCGAAATTTTATTTTAAGGTTTTTATTACAGGAAGGAATGCAGGGGCTTATAAGGGGAGCTGAAAATTTTGATGCATCAAAAGGTTTTAGGTTCTCTACATATTCTCACTGGTGGATCAAGCAAGCAATGCGTAAATCTGTCTGGGAGCAATCCCAAATATTTCGCCTGCCTGTATGCTCACCACTCTCCTGTTCTTTTCCCCTATATATATCTATGTTTTGATGCACTCTTTTTGTCTCCAACTGTAAATCATGGTTGGTCATGCATGAGCGACCCATATCTAGTTTAGAAAAATTCTAAGAATAGATTATTATCACCAGGTGAGCTAAGTATTAATATGAAAATATTTTGATGATGTTGACTTAACAGTTCATAATGTCTTGCTTCCCTCATCTTTTGACAAAACTCTTCCATATTACTCTCACCACACGCGAGAAGCAAGTTGTTGTTCTGAGATTTGGGCTCGAGGATGGTCGGATAAGAACCCTGCAGGAGATTGGTAACATCATGGGTGTGAGCAGGGAGAGGATTCGGCAAATTGAGTCTGGCGCGTTTCATAAACTAAGGAGCAAGAAGAGGGTGAAGGCTTTGAAGGATTATCTGGTGCCAGTAGGCAATTGGTGAACCGTTTGTTTGCACAGAATTGGTTTTCCTTTCTGGATTACTCAGTTTTTTTTCCCTTTTGGAAGATTCTTTACTTGTACCATTTTACGTCCTCATGTAAAGCACACTATAAGAATATTTGCATTATTAGAGGAAAGAATAGTTTAGTTATGTGGAAATGAAGTAATTCATAATTTCTTAGCGCAAAGTTTATCTTCAACATTGCATGATTATGGGACTAGTGATGGGAGCAATGTATGTAGGATAGACAATTAAAGCATTAGTACCCACCACAGGTGTGGAAGGACGTATTTGAAATGCTCATCGGCATGCCATAGGGAAAAGCTGGTCTTAGGAATCGATGACGCGGGCACAGAGCAACTAGGTACGGCAGGTTTGACATTATTCGGTTTCTCAAGGCTAGCATTATGTTGAACAACAGTAAACTGATTAATCAAGTTTGCCTCTCGTTCTCCATTGTTTCATTAACTTGGTCTGGAGTAAACAGATCAGAAGGAGCCTCACTTACAGATGGTATCATGGTTTTCAAGGCGTTGATTTGGCGTCACTTAAGTGTCGCTTAGGCGCCAAGGTGCTACACGTGCGATGCCTTGGCAGACGACTCGCCTTAAATTTGTGTGGCGTCCGCCTTACAGGCGGCGCTGGAGTCTCAAGAGGATCGGGATTTGGGAGAGCAGAGAGAGATGAGGACACGGCTCTTACTCCTGATGGGCTGAGGGGCACATGGGCTGCAGCCCACTTCTTACTCCTCCTTTCTTTTTCTTTTTTCTGTTTTTTTTCCTCTTCACCATCTACTGCTCTAAGCTATTGTTTTAAATTTTTCTTAAGTTGTTAAGGCATCGCCTCGTCTTACGCCTTACTCGCTTAAGTGTAAGGCGGTAGTTAGTCGCCACGCCTCGCTTTACCGCCTTGAAAACATTGGATGGTATTACCTTAGGTTTAGAGGTAGATGGGAGGTAGAGGGTGTAGGTCTGGATATTGATAGTCTTGTGTTGCTCAACCATCTTAATTGAACGACTCTTGAATGATGGATGAAGCGCGGATGAAGACACATGAAGAAATGGAGGAAGTCCATGCTACACACACAGATGCTACACACGCAGCATCGGGCTTGTCTGATAGGTACACTGGATATGACTAGTGTGCTCGGGAGGAGCACCAGATTCGGTGTGCACCGAGTGGCGCTACAAAGGGCACACCAGACATGTCAACATTGGTCCCCACACCGGATGGGGATCATACAGAGGTTGCAGCGTAGGTTGGAGCAACCCATAGGGCACTAGACATGTCTGGTGTAACATGTCCAATACACTAGATAAGTTATTTTGTATTATGTAAAATAGAAGTTCTTAAAAATTAAAAGGTTTGTAACATTCTTGCTATTTGTTGTGAAACGGTGCATATTCACAATAGACACCCATTCACTATTGATCTCATCAGCAGAGGAATAGGATTAGTCTTAGTCATTAGCAGTTAAGCAGTTTGGCTTGTCACCAAAGGGACATGTCTTTGGAGCCCGAACAGTCACATATTTAGAATCACTTGAATTTTGCGTTGGCCAATGACTTGCTGGTAGCGAATACCCTTTTTAGGAAGAGGGGATCCCATTTAGTGACCTTCCATAGTGGACAACACTCGAGCCAGATCGACTTTATCCTTGCAAGGAGAGAGGATAGACACACTTGCTTAGATTGTAAGATGATACCTGGGGAGTGTGTTGTCCCTCAACACAAGCTTGTGGTTGCGGACTTTCGTTTTCGGGTGCATGCCAACCGGGGCAAACGTGCCAAGACTGCGAGAATGAAGTGGTGGAAGCTTAGAGGGGAAGTGGCTGAAACGTTTAAGGAGAGGTTGGTAGGCGAGGGACCTTGGGAAGAAGGAGAAAATGCAAACGATATGTGGCTGAAGATGGCAACATGTGTTCGGAAGGTGGCCTCAGAAGTGCTAGGTGTGAGTAGGGCAGACAAGCAGGAAGCGAAAGATACCTGGTGGTGGAATGATGAGGTGCAAAGGGATATTAAGGAGAAGGAGTGTTTCAAGCGCCTCTATCTTGGTAGGAGTGCAGCCAACATCAAGGGCTACAAAATAGCGAAGAGGGCTGCAAAGCGAGCTGAGTGTAGCAAAGGGTCAGGCTTTTGATGACCTTTATCAACGGCTAAGCACGAAGGAAGGGAAGAAGGACATTTTTAGGATCGCTAGGATATGTGAGAGGAAGACAAGGGACATAAACCAAATCAAATGCATCAAGCATGGGACAGATCGACTTCAAGGAGGAGGAGGAGATCAAGGACAGAGATGGCGAGAGTACTTCGATAAATTGTTTAATGGGGAGAATGATAGTCGTACCTTTGAGTTGGATGACTCATTTGGTGATACCTACAGATGCTTTATGATGAGGATTCAGGAAGCAGAGACCAGGGAGGCTTTGAAGAGGATGAAGGGGGTAAAACGATGGGCCCAAATGGTATCCCCATTGAGGTGTGGAGATGTCCGGGGTGCGAGAGCGGTAGTATGGCTAACTAAGCTTTTTAACCTCATTTTTCGATCCAACAAGATGCCTGAAGAATGGAGGAGAAGTATATTAGTACCAATCTTCAAGAATAAGGAGATGTTCAAAGTTGTAATAACTACCGTGGGATTAAGCTGATGAGCCATACGATAAAGCTTTGGGAGAGGGTTATCGAGCATCGCCTAAGAAGGCTGACAAGTGTGACCCAAGACCAATTTGGGTTCATGCCCACGAGGTCGACCATGGAGGCGATTTTCTCAGTACGACAGTTATGGAGAGATTTAGGGAGCAGAAGAAGGACTTGCATATGGTCTTTATTGACCTCGAGAAGGCGTATGACAGAGTGCGAAAAACGTCATGTGGTGGGCCTTGGAAAAACATAAAGTCCCAACTAAGTACATTACCCTCATCAAGGATATGTACAAGGATGCAACGACATGTGTTCGAACATGTGATAGCGATACCAGTGACTTTTCAATTAACATAGGACTACAATAGGGGTCAAAGATCGAGCCCTTATTTATTTACTTTGGTGATGTATGAGGTCACAAGGGATATACGAGGATGATATCCCTTGGTGTATGCTCTTTCGGATGATGTGGTGCTAGTGGACGAGAGTAGAGCAATGGTAAATAGGAAGTTGGAGTTGTGGATGCACACGCTAGAGTCGAAAGGGTTTAGACTAAGTAGGACCAAGACCAAGTACATGATGTGCGACTTCATTTCGACTAGGCACGAGGATGGGGACGTTAGCCTTGATGGACAAGTGGTGGCTAAGAAGGATACTTTTCGGTATTTAGGATCTATGCTACACAAGGATTATGATATTGATGAAGATGTTAGACATAGAATCGTGAGAAAGCATTGGCTAAAGTGGCGACAAGTTTCGGCACCCTCCTGGGACGAGAGGGTGCCACGATTTGAAAGGGAAATTCTATAGGACGGCAATTTGTCCAGGCGATACTATATCGTCTTTGAATGTTGGCCTACAAAAGGCAACATGTCCAAAGAATCGAAAGTGTGGCGTAGATGCGTATGTTGCGTTGGTTTCGCGGGCATGCTAGAAGGGATAGAGTTCGAATGAAGAGATTGAGAATAGGGTCGGGGTGGCTCCTATCGAAGAGAAATTGATTCAACATCGGTTGAGATGGTTTAGACATGTTCAACGGAGGCCACCCGAGACGCCGGTGTGTAGTAGGGTTTTAGAGCGGGTAAATAAGGTAAAGAGAGGTAGAGGTCGACCTAGACTGACTTGAGACGAGTCGGTTAAGAGATACCTTAAGGAGTGGAATATCTCCAAGGATTTAGCTATGGATAGAAGCGCATGGAGGCTAGTTAAGTTAAGCGTGCTCGAACCGTGACCTTTGTTTCTTTTTCTATCTACCATCTTTACCTTTTGTCTTATGTCTTACCTTTTGTCTTATGTCGTGTGTGTAGTCTTTTATCCTTCTTACATATCATCTCTAGCCCGCCCAACTAACTTGAGAAAGACTATGTTGTTGTTGTAATGGACTTCTCTTCAGTATAGAAAATAAGCTATTTCTACAGGAAAGTTGTGTGCAATGAAAAATTCAAGCACGATTTGGGGAGGGGTTTTTTTTTTCTATTTCCACCTAAAACTTGCTATTTTATAAATCAGATAGCACATTTGTTGGAGCCTACCTTCTATTTTTGACAAATTCTAAAATAACCTCGAAAACAAGAATAACAAAACAGAATAACAAAACTGTTGGAGCTGCTCTTATGTGTCTCTCCCTAAACTACATCTCAGCCAACTTGGCGAACCCAACTAAAAACAGTCAAACTCAAATACTCAACTAACCAAACCCAAAGCAATTCAATATCAGACTATGTTTGGTCTTGAGAAAAGCAAGTTATTCATAAATGAGACAACTTGAGCACACCAAACCCAAAGCAATTCAAGATCAGACTATGTTTTTCTTGAGAAAAGCAAGTTATTCATAAATGAGACAACTTGAGCAAATGGTTTACAAATGATAATCAGATAAGTAGAGTCAAAGACCAAACTGTATCTGGCAACACACATCTCACCCCCAGCCAATTACAACCATTATTCAGAAAAAGCAAACGGCTCCTTCCCTCCTCGCTTCCCCCTCAGCTCAAGCGCTAACCATAACAAATCCTCCTGTGTGACGGCATATATGATAATGCATATGCACGCAAAAGATAACTGATAGGCCTGTGTAGCAAACTTCATAGCACACAACGGGCCGAGTGAGCTGCAATTCGTGCTGGGCTGCCTAGTACCGGTAGTGGGCAGGCTTGTAGGGACCATCAACCGGCACGCTGATGTAGTCAGCCTGGGACTTGGTGAGCTTCGTGAGCTTGGCACCAAGCTTGCCCAAGTGGAGAGCAGCAACCTTCTCATCAAGGTGCTTGGGGAGCACATACACCTTCTTCTCGTACTTGCCAGAGCTCCTCTCCTTCCACAGCTCAAGCTGGGCAATGACCTGCATCAACAATAAATAATTCAGTCAACCTTGCTAGCCAATCAGTTTACATATGGCAATACCAATTAAGATATGATTCACGTGCTTACCTGGTTAGTGAATGAGCAGGACATGACAAAGCTAGGATGGCCAGTAGCACACCCAAGGTTCATCAGGCGACCCTCAGCAAGGACAATGATGCCAGTGTTGGTCTCAGGGAACACCCAGCGGTCAGTCTGGGGCTTGATGGTGATGCGCTTGACACCAGGGTAGGTCTCAAGACCGAGCATATCAATTTCATTGTCAAAGTGGCCAATGTTGCAGACAATGGCATTGTTCTTCATCTTCGTCATGTGGTCAACCATGATGATATCCTTGTTGCCAGTGGTGGTCACAAAGATGTCAGCCTCAGAGACAACATCCTCCAAGGTAAGGACCTGAAGACCCTCCATCAGAGCTTGGAGGGCACAGATGGGGTCAATCTCAGTCACAATGACACGGGCACCAGCCTGCTTGAGGGCAGCAGCACAGCCCCTTGCCAACATCACCATATCCACAGACGACAGCAACCTTGCCAGCAATCATAACATCTGTGGCCCTCATCAGACCATCAGGGAGGGAGTGGCGGCAACCATACAAGTTGTCAAACTGTCAATCAAGAGGAGAAACATTTTTCAATATAGTTAATCTTAATAGTTGAATTTTGGTACTATAAACAGCTAAACAGATTATAATAAGACAAGATACTTGTAATTATAATTTTCATATGAGAATCAAGAAAATGCACAGCAAGACACTTTTAAGTTCAGGCCAGGTGCAAGTTACAAGACCATGAATTAAACAATTATACTAATCTAAAAATACATGAGGAATCTACATACAGACTATGTAACAGGGTACAATATAATTTATTCCCTACTATGATGACAAAGTGTCATCAAATCCACCAAACATGCAACACATTACATGGACAAACATGCAACTAATATCAGAAGGAGCCAACAATAACATTTCTTTTGACAATTAGGCAACAGCATAGACCAAGCCCCAGATCCAACTGAAAGCAACAAAAATAACCAACACTAAACAGAGCATCCCTACAATTTAGGAGCTATAAAAGTCACTACAACCAAAGATATATTGAATCAGGCTACAAAAATAGGCCTAAAGTATCACGAGATACTTAGCCGTCAACAATCAATCCCAGTAAACAGATCCTGTTCAACAGAGATCTGAAACATAGATCCATGTTCAATATAGCGTGCTACTCTGCAGACCAATCATCCACTAGATTTCAAGCATAGCAGTGGGATGAGATATAAAGCATCAGCATCAACAAACAAGTAAATCTGAGACTACTAATCATGAAGGATCCAGATCCGCACAACAAGAACGTCAGATCTGAAAGGAAATGAATCATAGGGAAGGCAAGCTTGAATCACCTTGCTCTTGGTGACGGAGTCGTTGACGTTGATGGCAGGGAAGAGGAGGGCGCCGATCTCCTGCATCTGGTAGAGCCTCTTGACTCCGGTGGTGGTCTCCTCAGAGACGCCGACAAGCCTCTCCTTCATCTTGCGGTACTTCTTGGGGTCAGCCTTGAGCCCGTCGCGGATGATGGTGAGCACGATCTTGAACTCGGCGTTGTCGGTGGAGTTGGGGTCGGGGATCTTGCCGGTCTTCTCGTACTCCTCCTCGGCCTTGACACCCTCGTGGATGAGCAGCGTCGCGTCGCCTCCGTCATCGACGATGAGGTCGGGGCCGCCGGCCTCGCCCCAGTCGAGGCAGCGCTCTCGGTGCACCACCAGTACTCCTCGAGGGTTTCCCCCTTCCAGGCGAACACGGCGGCCGAGTCGCGCGCGATGACGGCGGCGGCGTGGTCCTGCGTGGAGAAGATGTTGCAGGAGCACCAGCGGACCTCGGCGCCGAGCGCGGTGAGGGTCTCGATGAGGGACGGCGGTCTGGATGGTCATGTGGAGCGACCCGGAGATCCTGGCGCCGGCGAAGGGCTTGGACGGGCCGAACTCGGCGCGGCACGCCATGAGACCGGGCATCTCGACCTCGGCCATCTCGATCTCGAGGCGGCCGAAGTCCGCCTGCGAGAGGTCCTTGACCTTGTACTCCCGCCCAGACGAGGTCTTCTCCACGGAGAGCGCCATGGCAGCGGCGGAGGGAGAGCTCGCGAGTTGGATCTGGGCGCGAGGGGATGGAACGGGAGGATGGGAGGAGACGGCGGCGATGGGAGGCAGGGGGTGAGGAGGGTTTTATGGGGAGAGACGAGGGCGCGACACCGTTAGTTTGCGGATGCGGAGATTAGCGGCCGTCGGATCTTGGGTGGGGATTGGTGGGGGTGGGTGAGGTGAGGCCATGTGGGGGAGTGCCGTTGGGTGGGGGCAGACCGGCGTGTGGGGTTTTGGGGTTAGCCAGATTTTTATTTTCCATTGTGTCGAATGATTAGCAAGGTAATCTACAGTGGGGCCACGTCTCCATTTCAAGAAAAAAAACAAGATATATTACCAAGGCTTGGGTTGGCATGGGCTCTGCAATTGGAAAGACAGGAACGATGTGGACCTAAGAAAATAAGCCCATTCCAATTCAGCCCAGGCGTCCTCTTCATGTCAATGACCGTGTGTTGTAGATATAGATATGTTCAAAGACCTGTTATATGTATACATATATGTTCCACCACAATTCATTTGTAATTGTAACGCATTCTAAAAAGAACAATCATTTGTAACGCAAACAATTTTTTATTATATGTACATTTATGTTCCACCACAATTCATTTGTAACACATTCCAAAAAAGAACAATCATTGTAGAGACGCAAACAATTTTTCTGAGTCATGTGGTCTTTTAGAAATAAAATTTAGGGAGAATTGATTATTTTCCCTGGAAAAAAAAAAGCCCTCCTTACTTATCTGACCCTTTTTTTCTAAGTTGTGCATTTGGTCTCGAGAAATGAAATTTCGTTAGGGTGTGTTCGATTCTTTGAAAAGTGAACCCGAAAAGTCTTCTGATGCCGTCACATCAAATCTTTTGTCGCATATATGGGACATTAAATGTAGTTAAATAAAAAAATTGCACGCTTAGTTTGAAAAGTGCGAGGCGAATCTTTTTGAGTCTAGTTAGTCACGATAGGATAATAATTATCAAATACAAACGAAAAGTCTTTCTGATGGCAACCCAAAATATTTCACCAACCTGAACACACTCTTACTTATTTGGTCTTATGTTACTCTGTTCGTTACTCTTACTCTGTTCGATCCCATGGCCGGACATCCTTGAATGCTCTAGGCTCCACAGTGGGCGAGTGATCGTGAAAGCACGGAGCCAGTGGACAACATCACATGGGTCAAATAGATCAATGTATCGTGATGGGTTAGATTGCAGACCACCTAGACCACTGCTCAATTCGTCAAATATAAGGCCTTGTTTAGATGGTAAATATTTGGAACCAAATGTCACATTGTTATAATTGGAAGACGTTTTGTTTGTTTGTGGTAAATATCATCCTACCATGGAGTAACTAGGCTTAAAAAGAATCGATCCATGCAATGTACATCTAAACTATGTAATTAGTTATTTTTTTACACTACATTTAATACTTCAAAACATATGTCTTTTGGTGTATTTAATGTGATGTGATGGAGAAAGTGAGAAAAAGGTTAGAATTTCTAGCAATCTAAACGAGGCCTAAGTAGCTCCTCACTCCTCATAATCCAGTAGATCTCCAAGCTAAACTTTGGGTGAGATCCATTGATAAAATTGAAGTCTTTATTAGTGGTCGAATGAATACGTCGTTCTTTTTTTTCTTTGCGACTGAATACGTCGCTGTCTCGTGACTCGTGAGGTGCCTTGGGTGCTAATTTCCCCCAACCTTTGGGTGTGTTTAGAGCCCCAAATTTCTCCCTAAATTCCACTATGCAAAAAGAAGATTCTCTATCACATCAAAATGCCGGCACATGTCCGGAGTATGAAATGTAGGTAAAAAAATAAACTAATTACAGTTTAGATGTACATTTGCGAGGCGATTCTTTTGAGCCTAGTTACGCCATGGTAGGATAATATTTACCACTAACAAAACGAAATATCTTTACGATTGTATGATGTGACATCCGTCCAAAATTTTGCACCAAATTTTGGGTGTTAAACACACTATGTCCTTTTTTTTCCAATGCTGGTCGAACGGACTTTGACAGCGACGCAGAACTACTCCAACAGCAGTACAACACTACCAAACCCACAGAGCTGGTCCATGTCAACGTCTGCTCTACTAGTACTAGTATTTTGCTGCCCAACTAACACCTACCACCAACCGTAGATGCGATCTCATCGGTCACAAAGCACATACATACACGCCATTGGAAGTTGTACGACCTTGGGTATAGTGGTCCTTACTAGTTTATGGCATGACGCCATGTGACCAATTAATTAGCCTGAGGATCCCGTCATGATCAGAGCAAGTATACAATATAATAGTAGGCTATAAGCGAGCTAATATTGATATGGAGTTAAGAAAAGAAGAAAGAGAGAAGAAACGAGATGTAAGTTTAGAGCCGGCTCAATAAAAACTAAGAAACTATGAGAAAGACATTTGTTCCTTGTATTAATTGTAAAGAGCTAATTACTATATGAGTGAACTGAAAGAGAACTAAGAGCAACATTACCGTCACCAAGTCGGTTATATTATTAGGGCGCCCCGCAATGGTAATAGCTAGGCTACGTAGTTGGGCGGCGTGGAGGTGAGACAACAACAAAAAACTATTTTTATACTCTTGGACCCACATGCTCATCTCACATGTTACAGGGACCAGCGTGAAATAGTCCCAAATTTATTTGCATGTAGGTGTGACTCTTCTCTCCTACTTTTTCCCCGCCACGTCACATCCGCCAAATAGCTAACCATTGCGGATGGCCTTAGTCTTTTTTTTTTTTTTTTTTTTTTTTTTTTTTTTTTTTTGTGGTAAGGATGGCCTTAGTCTTGCTCTTACAATATACGCACATCTTGGACACTGAACAACATTGTCTCGTAAGTTGCTCTGTTGGATCCCAACAAATATAAGTCATTTCATATGAGTAATTGGTCAAGCTTTTTTAAACTTGACCTATTGACAAAGAAAAGTTGCGTAGGCTAATGAAACATAGTTCTCAACTGTGGTCAATGTGGCACCAACTGATTTCAGGGTATGGCGTCCCCGACGAATCCAAATCACTCCATTATGACTCTGTTTGGACATGGGAAAACTTTCCTGTTTCAGCGTTTTTCATGTAAAAATAAACTAATTCCTATAAAATTAGTATAATATTTCTATGTTCCAAACATAACCTACACAAATTTCTATTGGCTGGAAGGGTGATAGAAAATTGTTCTAGCTACAGAGCAGTGGATCTTAGATGTATTTTCAGAAAAAAAAAACTCACAACATATATATTTCTATGCTCCTTCTTTTTAGTTTTTAATGCCTTGGGAGCTCACATGGCTAGCGATTTATTTTGATGTGTGGAAACACATACAAATGCAGTGATATACTCCATTGGTAAGGAATTGGGGCATCTTTTTTTGGATGTTGTGACCAAACCTTCAGGTAAGTTACAGGGTCCTCGGGCCGCTGCAAAGATGCCATACGGTAGCGCACACAGCCACGAACAGTCGCACAATTGTTACCCCTTTAGTACAACCTTTTAGCGGCGCCGTTGAAGCCCGATGATTCGTGTTAGTGTGTGTTGCCACTACGTTTCCACGGCATCTCGCAATGAACTAGTGGTTGTATTGTAAAACTCTATTTTCCCTTAATGCGGCAAGTGCAATATGCACGCTTTCGAAAAAAAAAACCTTCAGGTAAGTTTGAGTGCATTATTGAATCAAATAATTTTAGGTCTTAATAGGATTCTCATGACTAAAAAAAAGTGTGTAACGGATCCTGTGTAGCTGAGCGAGGCGCGACACGGAGTGGCAAGATGTGTGTGGCGGTTCGCGTGTAGTTAAGCAAGCCACGGCCTTTATGAGGTCGGCGCGGTGCGCCTCGGGTTACGGTGGAGTGTAGGGAGCACAGGGTGATGTCGGGAGCGCGCCCTATCCTCTCCTGCGGCGACCTCCCACGTGGCGGAGCTCGCCCTCGCGTCGTGGCTAGAGGAGTGTGCCCTCCCCTCCAACAGCAGCCACCCGCACGGTGGAGAGCTCGTCCTCGCGTCGTGGGCGGTGGGCGAGGCCTCCCTTCCGGCCGTGGCGTCTCGGCGGTGGCGCCGCCCTCGCGTCGGTGGCCGATGAGCACGCCCTCTCCTCCGGCGGTAGCTTCTCGCGGTACAACGGAGGTCACTCTCGCGGCCGGCGAAGCACACTCTCTCCTCTGACAGGGCCTCCTGCACGGCGAAGCTCAAACCCACGATCCGCGGAGCTCGGCTTCCTCTTTGGCAGTAGCCTCCCGCGCGACAGAGCTCGTGCTTGTGGTAGGCAGATCTCGTGCATGTGGTCGATGGAGCTTGCCTTCCCCCTCTAGCAACAACCTCCAGCACCGCCATCCTCTCGGCGGCGGCTTGGCCCACACCGATAGTGGCAGCCTCAATGCAATCAAAGGAAAAGAAGACCGCACACGCTGGATGAAACGAACAAAGGCTCTTATTGGGGGTTTCACATGGTTTCCGTGTTGGAAACAACACTCACTCGTTTCGTCCTATAAAACTTTTTTACTTCACTCTCCTCCTTGATACATGTGTATGAAACTTTCCTCTTGATACGTGTGTATGATTTTACTGATGTGACATTCAAAATGTGTATGAAACTCTATAAAACCTACATCAAGACTCGCCTAAATCTGGGCAGAGCGTTTGAAAATCTGGTTCTAAGAGTTCGGCAAAACGCTTCTCTGTAGCCGGCCGAAAATCTGGTTGAAGAGTTCGGCAAACGCTTAGCCGGCCGGCTGACTCTCGCGATCTGGCGAGATGCACTACTCCGCCGGCAGCCAAACACACGACGTTGATGTGGTGGGAGTTTGAGCCGGACCCTTTTTTTTTGCCGAAGCTTTCTGGTCGACAACCACGCTAGTACCAAAGAGTTGGTGTTGCTCCAACACCGCACTCCCTCCACTACCGTGGCAACCCATAATTGCAGGACAGTGAACACGATCATTGCTTGTCTCCACCGCCCGTCCGTGAGACAACGCGCGGAAAGCCGAAAGCGTGTCTCGTCGGCAAGGGAACGGCCGTCGGCCACCGGCTCACTCCGACTCCCGTTGCAGCTTCTCCCACTTCTAGGCTAGCCCAGCCGGGTGCCATTATCTAGCAGCGGTTAGACCACTCGAGTGACGCCTTCGCGTGGGCTGACGGTGGCATGGTTGGTGGAGGCGTGGAGCGAGCAGCCAGGCCCGGCTGGTCGATGCCGACGGCGACGGGCGCGGTGCTCCGTGGTTCAGTACTTCAGTCAATTCGTGGGCAGAAGTCATGCACGTTGTGTCCCACTGTCCCCGTCATGGTAGGTGGACAGCTTTCGACTTCCGTTGGTGTGGCCAGCCAGCGTACTCTGGGCCCCACGGGAATGGAGCTACAGCGTGGATCTGGCTTCACCTATCACAGCGTGGGCTTCCCTTGTCAGGCTGTCACCTACTAATCTGGATGGTGAAAGGGGACCGTTCCATCTTTTCGACCCTGCACGCCCAATTTTGTTGATGGGACCTGCCCAGATCTTGCACCGTTGCACGCTATGGTTTACCAAATTTCTTGCGTAACGATTATAGAAGTACTCCTACTTGCTTCAGCTGTGTTTAGAGCCCAAAGATTCTCTCCAAAATTTCCTACACTCTCATCACATCCCATCACATCGAAGATTAAACGCACAAAAAACCACGTGTCCGAAAGATGCGAAATGTAGGTAAAAAAATAAACTAATTACATAGTTTAGATGTGCATTGGAGGCGATTCTTTTGAGCCTATTTACGCCTACGGTAGGATAATATTTACCACAAACAAGCGAAACGTCTTACGGTATTTTTGGGTTCGCTCTGAAGGCCAAATTTTCACGAGAATTCCCAAAGTTTGCCCAAATTTTTAGGATCTAAACACACCTTGTCCAAAACAAGAGTGATGTTTTTCCATGTATTTTCTCTGTCCAAAGAAAGACTGATGGTTACTTCTAAGCACTGTACGTTCATCTTATTTAAAAAATTTATAAATTATAAAATAAATAAATTATTATTAAAGTATCTCCAAGATAACATAAATTATAGCAAGAAAGACAATATTTATAAGAAAATAAATAAGACGGAGGATCAAATCAGATGTATATAAAAATAAAGAACAACACTTTTTTTTTTTTTTTTTTTTGAAATGAAGGGAGTAGGAACATTTAGGAGAAGCAAAATTCCTATCAGTATTTTTTTTTCCAATGCGTAGGTCTAGGATTGGCCCAACATGAGAGCTCGGCCGCATAAGTACATTGGATACTTTGGTCTTAGACATTAGGATTTTTTCCCTCCCGAGAAACGGCGCTATCAAACCTTGGTTTCGTTTCTGTTCCGTTCCGTTCGCTTGAACTTATCAGCAGATTTATCAGTCCCGATACTATGTTATTCTCTCAATAAAACAACATTAGCCGACTTATTATTAGCTACAGAAGAATAGGACAAGTCTTTACCGTTTTCTTCTATGGCCTTACCTTTTGTTTATCTTGTACTCTTACAAAGCAAAACTCCATTAGCTATTTCTCTCTCGGGGGAAAGTTATGCAACTAGACAATCCACTATCACATACAATGAAAATCCACCGACACATGCAACTTGTGAATAAGATAAGATACATTTTTTTAAACACCATAAGGCAAGCTTTTTTGATCACGTAGGGACAGTTACATCTCGCGCTACATCACCCAAGATAAATTTTAGGGTTTCATCAAACCAAGTACAAGGCGTATTAGAAGTAAAAGCATGCCTAACTAAGCAATGAGCTACCATATTTGTCTCACGATCAACATGTGTTGATGGATGTTCCAATAAGGTCATGCCACATTTTTGTTTTCTTTAATGTCTATATATTATATGCACATTCCTATACAACGGTGGTCATGCAAAACACAAGGCAATGTCTTGGGATCGTCTTCTAACTCTTTTAGTGATTAGCATTCTAACCGATTTATATTCATCCTTCATACTGCGACAGCGTGTGGAGAATCCTCCTAGTTATAATATATAAGTAGGACGATTTTCAAAAAACGTTCATAACGTGCATGTTTACTCGTATGAACACCTTTAAAATAGACTCGACATCTTTTGTGTCACAAACCGGACGGATTCGGCGGTGAAACGTGGCGGGCGGCGGCATTGGGGGCGGCGGCGGCCGGCTTGGGGCGGCAATCGGCGGCGTGGCGGGCGGTGGTGACGGCGATTGGCGGTGTGATGGCGTAGATGGCGTAGGGCGACGATGAACGGCGAGGTAGGAGGCGGCGATGATGACGCATAAATCACCTCCAAGCGACAACGAGGGGACGGCGAGGGCGGGGCGGCGCTGGCGCCAACGCGCGGCAGCGCACGTGAGGGCGGGAAGGTGGCGCTGGCGGCGGCGGTGGCAGCACACGTGCGAACAAAGAGAGAGCTAGGGTTTGAGAGCTGAAGCTATTGGGTGTTACCCCTTTAATTTTTCGATTGATTGCAACTGATTACAAGTCCCTTGTATTTATAGTCCGAGGAAGACTTGCATCTAAAAAATCTCTGATTTTATTTCATATTTTATTCCTATCTTTATTTCCTATAAATATCTATTACTTAATGAAGAAACCGATGATGACGACGGTTTGGCGGCGGCAGCAAGGGGAAGTGCTATTGGCACATGACATTTTGAGGTTGATAATGTCACTATAGACACCTTGGTATTGATAGGGGAAACGTCCTACCGAACAATAGCACACTGTTATTAAATCTGGAAATAAAACTTCTAAAATACGAACATCCATGTCGAACCAAAATGCATGTTTTCTGAACCATAGTCACTTCTATGAACACGCACACATATCCTACCACTACAGGCTTCTTCGAAAACTTGAGATTGGGCCAAAAGATTTTTTTACGAAATCACCGCAAACTCCTCACTGTCGATTGGCACATCACCTACCACTAAAAGAACAATATATAGTTAAATCCTAGAATAAATTCAAAAACATTGTAAGTGCTATATATAGACAACACAATTATAACGGTGTTATCTTTTGTTTTTGTTGCAACACATGAATATAACTTTAGTTAAATTTTTTTGAGTTACTCTAAGACAACTCAAAAGACCGACAACCCATTGTATGAGTATTTTATAGGTAAGTTCAAAGTAACTGACACCATATGCATTGTATATGAGAACAAAAATATAGATGATTGTGGTTCACATGATAGATAGATTTATAGATGATTGTGGTTCACATGATAGATAGATTTATCGATGATTGTGGTTCACAAAAATTAACTCAGTTTCGAGCCTAGAACCATACCTTTGTTGATATTTCTTACACGATCTCAATTAGGAAGGCGAAAGAAATATATAAGGTATCTATCTAATCATGTTAGCTTGGATGTGGAATTAATATCACGATCCAACAAAGGCGGAGTTAGACGGTGTTAGTTGTGGGGTGTAATCTTAGTATCATTATGCATAGTGGAGTTAATCTCACCGGGATATATACTCAAGGTATACCACTCATTTCTAGGCATTACCTACACACTAGTCTGTCACCCTAGCAATAACGCTCTAAGAAATGCGGGTATGGTATTCTTGATAGGCCTTGATAAAAGAATGAACATGATATCTACAAGCGTACGAGATAGAAATACCCTTTGTAGCACTTCACAGGGAGTAATCCGGTATCGTATTTATATTTTACCATAGGGAAGGGGAGTCTATGGAAAGTAGAGAGGGAGGGGTATAATGATTTAGATTGTGATTTACTTATGAGATCCACTTGCAGTTGTATAATGCAGAGTAGCCATATGCATCTAACAATACTCTTAACAGGATAAGTCACAAGATAAAGATAATTGAATAAATGATAACTACTCAAGTCTAAGATCATCATATGCCACTAGTATCATACGAGCTATTAGCATGATATAGAAAGAATATCCCTAAGTTACTCCTAATCATATGCCAATGAATACTACAATTAGTGCAATACATCTAGCTATCATGGCAAGGTTGCAATACATCTACACATGGTAAGCATTACCAATGACAATCAAGGACGAAACTTGATCATCACCGTAATTATGGCTCAACTTGGCCTATCATTCGTGGGGGGTGGACTTCAAAGGACTCAACAGTTTGTCACTCCCGCGATCTACCACACGTCCGGAATGTAGGGTGCAATTGCAGATAAACGTTGTATAAACACCACGTTTACATTGCTTATCACCCACATAGTGATCATCTACGTGGATGCTATACAATTCCATGCATAAGATATAAGACAAACTCACTAAACTAAATATATAACTATAGCATGCATGGATACATATCAATAAGAATATAATCATAATATAGATCAAAGTCATATCAATTGTATTTCGATAATAATACTTACAGATCGAATACAAGAGAGAAGCCACGAGAATCACTTGCTCCCGCTACTTCTTGACTATCAGGAATCCAAGATGAACTTGACTTCCTCTAGAACTAGCTAGATAGCTAACTACTTCTAATATGATGAACTAGAGCTTAGGTCTAGACTTGGTTGGACTTGATATGAGTTGAGATGAACTCAGTATCAATTGATTATGAATTAGGGTTTCACCCTGGGGTCAGGTGGTCTTCTTATATAGCACTTGGCGATGAACAGGAACCCTTGGATCAAACCGACCTCCAGCAACGGTATAGATACAACCTCAAGGTCGGTGGTAAACCGACATAAAAATCTGAGACTGACAGGGTGACCCCACCTGGCGGCCGCCACGGGTTGTGATCCTCTCAGGATCTCCTTCCTCTTGGTGTCTTCTGGTATCTTCTAGAGTGTTTTAGTCCACATTTTGGGTTGAGTTACTTCATGGTTAAGTCTTGTCATCGTATGGGATGTAAACTCTTCTGTTTCTTACCATTCTTCTCTACTTTTCTCTGTTAGTCCCTGCAAAGTCATATACCAAAACTCGTGAAAATATATTAGTTAGACCCTAGACTTATGTTGATATTCATCTTAAACCCTTATTTCATGTTTAATTGACTAATAATATTATGCTATAATAGGTGTCAACAAGCTCCCCCAAGCTTACCTCTTGCTAGTCCCTAGCAAGACACATGATATTATATTAAACTACTTGGATCAGGAGTTGCTGCAACGCTATCACACCTTAAGAGTACACATGCTTTTGAAAAAAATTTCTCTCCAGATAAGAATAAACTTTTAACAACTTTCAACTTACCCATATTACCTTTTACCTTTCGGGGCTTATAACCTTTCCTTCAATCTTGGGTAATTGAAAGATAGAACGATCAAGTCAAGCACTATATCTCAAACTCTTTTGTTCAACTGTCTTCGGAGTTTTTACAAGTTTTCAAAATAAAACTCAAAGTTCCTAGTATGACTCTCTCTAGTCTCTCATTTGTGGTATTTGTGGATCCTCTCTAAGGCAATAAGGTTGTTTTGCCTTTCTCTCATAATATGTAGTATTTTTGGCTAAGGCAGTAGCACACTATGCCTTCTTCTCTCTCACCCTATCTAAGGCTTATATCTGGAGCTTATAGGTAGGAGAAACTAATTTTACTTACTAAACATATATTGTAAATTCAAACAATGGATCCAAAGTCACGAGTCACACTGATCAAGTGCTGCATGTGTATGGTAGATAGAATATAGTAAGGTGTATGGAATGAATGAGGGGAAATCTTACTACTGCTCCTTGAGGAATCTTCTCTCTTTGGAATCTGGAAACTTTATGAGAACTTGGGTTGTATCTCTTTTTCTTTCTTTTATGGAGAGGCGAGCATCTAAGTACCCATTGTTTTTGGCGGACACTTGTCCATTTTTTAACTCTCCTTTATTCTTTCTTTTTCTTAGGGAGGTAGGCTCTACCCGCCCGTAGGACACTTGTCCATTTTTCATCTCCCTTTTATTCTCTCTTCTATTTTTTTTTAATCTACAACCCAAATCTCTTTTGCAAATCTTTTGAGAGATAAACAAATGTAATGGAGCTTCTGTAAGACATTGCCTAGAAATGAATGAGTGAATGGGTATAGCGAATATTTTTGGTTGTTCTCTCCCAGGATAGGAGTGGAACATTTTTGGTGGCTAGAGTGAAATGGATAGTGGTATGTAATGGGTGTATATATGGTGGATGCGTACTTCCAGGGTGGAAATAGCATATAAGTGAATGGAGTCAAATGGAATGAAGTGTAGTGAGGTGGAATGAGGTGGAGTGGAGTGTACATGATCAGCATGACAAGTTTCTAAGGGTCGACAAAGATTGAACAAACTCAATGCAAAGCAAGCAGCCTATATATATCTTAAAGGTTTTCCTAATCTAGGGAACATGTATATATGGTTGTGGAAGGAGGTTCAAACACTCTGTCACACAGGAACTTATCATGTGCATTTTAAATTTTTCAAAAGTAAATCTCCAGAAATCTAGTGTCACTAGGAGTAAGATCAAATAGTAGCTCAGACTATCTTATATCATATCCGTCAATTACCTAGATTTTAGAGTAAGCATTTGCAACCCACAAGATTCGGGTTTAGAGTAAATCTCATGTCAAAGTAATCTTGCAAATGGAGCTCAAGAGAAATTAAGCTTGAAAGCTAGGTACCAGAAAAGTATTACAACGGAGCAACTATTCATCATCTCCATGTTGGCAGATTTTGAGGTTTATTTAGTTGAGCAAAGCAAACTGGTGTACACTCTCTCTTGATCCTTTTATTCACACTCTAAACAAAAAGACTCTTTAAACAACTAGACTCTATAAAACTAGACTCTTAACATACTCTACAGCAAACAAAATATTCAACTAATATTATTAATACGCAATGAAGGAGCTTTATTGCATATGAGACATGAGATCAAGACAAGGCTTGGCTTGATGGACCGTTGCAAGTGTGAAGGGCGAGTCGAGGCTTTGAAGTCATGGACCGCGAGGCGGTGAAGCTTAAGCAAGACTTGGTGCCAACGGACCGACGCAACGGAGAAGAGCAAGTGAGGTCAAGATCGATGGACCAATAGTGTCACGTGATGATATGAAGTGGATCATATCATTTGGTGATCGTGTTGGTGCATGTGTTGCATCGGCACTTGGAGATGGAGCGAAATGGAAATGCGCAAGGCAAAGGTATAACCTATAGGGCATTTCATTTCGCGGGTCA
This sequence comes from Hyparrhenia diplandra, assembly GCA_015847255.1. Lineage (NCBI taxonomy): Eukaryota > Viridiplantae > Streptophyta > Magnoliopsida > Poales > Poaceae > Hyparrhenia > Hyparrhenia diplandra. The sequence goes on from JADLZK010000136.1 coordinate 49,124, forward strand.
TTGGTGCTTAGATAAGTTTACGACCGGGTTTAGGATAGATGGCCGTACTATCAAGAGGGCAAACTTGTTTGCATATCGGTCATCCAGTGCCACTTGTGCGATCTAACTTTGCGATGTGTTAGGATCGAGTGACGTGGTAAGAGCAAAATAAAATCCTTTGAAAATGATTGTGAAAAGCTAACACACTTGCACATGGAGATGTACACTTGGTGGTGTTGGCACATTTGCAAAGGAGAAGTTGTTTCGGTGTTTCTCGGACAATTGGACTGACTTTGGAGCGGAATACTGCTTTGATCCATTGAACTTTGGATCAAGTAACCATGTGGGTTGTGTAGCCCACTGAGTTAGCTTTCCACAGAGTCCAAGATTATCGAAAACGGAGTTCGGATGAAGGAGATATCGTTAAGCACGGGCGTGTGGTCCGACCGGACTCGTGACCGAACGCTCCGAGCCCCGAGTCCGGGTCGAAGGGTCCGGTCAGGCCTGTTTGGAGTGTTTTGACCGGAGGGTCCGGTCAAGAGTCCGGTCGGTGCGTCCGGTCACTTCCAGAAAGGTCTTTGGGGCGTTTTTAAGTGACCGGTGCGTCCGGTCAGGTGACCGGAGCGTCCGGTCGACCCCGAAAACTGCTACTAACGGCTAGTTTTGCCCTTGGGGCTATAAGTAGAGGTGTTGGCCACCCATGGCTGGTTGCTAGGCACCTTGCCGGCTTGAGAGTGCTAAAGAGCCCTCCCACTCACATATGCTTGATAGTGTTCATCCGATTGTGTGAGAGATTGATTTCTAGTACGTTGCTTTGAGAGATTGCATCGTGGGGCACTAGGTGATCGTGTTGCAAGCCGGTGTGCTTGTTTCTCTTGGAGGTTGCCACCTCCTAGACGGCTTGGTGGCAAGAAACTCCGTTGAACCACACAAGGGAGATTGTGCGGTGCTCCGGAGGAGGATTTGTGAGAGGTTCGTGCTCACCTCGCGGGGATCACGAAGAGCGACACTACTAGAGCGTGTCATTGAGTTACCTCACTTGTGAGTGTGGGTTCAATCGCGGTGCCTTGAGGGGCTCACTTGAGAGTGGTGTCTTGCGGTGCCTTGCGGGGCGTGCCTTGAGGGGCAAGTGATTACAGGATCACACCGAAGAACCATCTAGGTGAAACACCGAAGGAACCACCCAAGGTGTTGGTCGACACAACGAGGAATACGGGAAGTTGGCAAGCTTCCCGATACCTCGGTAAAAAAATCACCGGTGTCAACTTGTCTTCTCGGTGGTTTGCATTCTCCAAATCACAAGCTTTGTATTTACATTCATATATACCTTGTGCTTGTGCTTGTGCTTGTGGAGTAGCTCTTGCAATTACTAGCTTGTTTAGTTGCTTTGCTTAGTTTGTGTAGCTAAGTAATTTGAGCCTTTGGGTTAGGCATGTGTTGCCTTGTCCATTGTGCATCTAGTGAGCTTAGGTTGGCTTTGTGCTTTTGCTCATTAGAATTGTGTAGGAGCTCACCCTTGTTTGAAGTACTAGTGCATAGGTTTGTGTGACCTTGCAATAGAAACGGTTAGGAGCTCAAGGTAGGCTTATCACCTCATTTGCTTTGTGTAGGATCTTTTGTGAGGTAATTTAGAGTCATAGCTAGAGGGGTGAAGTCTTGGCTAAGCGAATTGTTTTATTTCCGCATTGTATTTGGTTAGCCATCCCAATTAGTTTTAGAAAGGACTATTCACACCCCCCCCCTCTAGTCCCCATCTCGACCCTACAGTATGGAACACTAAAGTCTAGCAAAGAAAGCCTTAAAATATTATGCAAGGTATGAAAGGCTCATGTTTACCTCTAGAAGATCTAATTGCCTACAAATAGTTGGATATTCAGATTCTGAGTACGCGAGAAACGAAAGAAAGTCCAAGTCAGAGTATCTATTTACTCTTGCTCAAGGAGCCACATCTGAGATTATTGCCTGTTATGAGGCATTGGGACAAGTGAATTGGCTTAAGAAATTTATACTCGGTTTGAAGGTGATTGAAAGCATCAACGAACCACTAAAGTTGTATTGTGACAACGAGCATGTAGTATTATATGCTCACAACAATATGTCAAGCAAGGCCACCAAGCATATTGGCATAAAGTATTTTGTTGTGAAGGAAAAAGTCCAAGATCACATCATTAGTTTTGTAGAACCTAAGCACAGAAAAGATGCTAGCGGGTCGATTACAAAAAGCTTACCGCCCAACATGTTTAGAGAACATGTCACCGGTATGGGTTTAAGGGAAAGTCTGTGATTCCTAGATAGCAAGGGGCCCAAGGCAAGAATTCATCTCTAAACAAAAAGGTGCTTGTAGCTGTCAAGTCTAACGGTTATGACTGTGACGACGAAGCATGCTCATTGCATTATTTTGTGAAGGGGTGGGTTATCGAAGCATGAGGCGATAGATGAGATCAAGGGCGAGAATGTTAGGATTGATCTCAAAGGGGCCCAGCCCAACAGCTGGCCCAATCCTCTGATCTGCGCCCTGATCGGGGCGTCCAACCCAATCTTGGTTGGTGGGCCCCCGACGCACTACACACATAAATACAGAGGTGGGGGCCACGATACATGATAGGAGTTTCCCTACCACTACCACACTCCCACCAAGAAACCCTAGTCGGTCCGATCCCGAGAATGCAGCAGCGTTGGGAAGCATCACTACCGTCTGTACTCCACCGTCTACAGACCCACAAAATTCTCCATCCCCAGCCGGTGCAGATGGAGACCTGAAGGACGACGCGATCTTCGACCGTAGCTATCACTATGGACGACACTGGCTCTACTTCCTTCAACATCGACGATTCAAACCCTGACTTCCCTCTAGTTCTCTGTTATCTAGTAGATCATGTATAGGAACTTCACTACTGTTGTCTTTTATATTGCATTCCCAATCCGATTCTCTATCGCTAGAGATCCTCTTTGCTTTTTAGAGCAAAAGCCGAAAAACCTTGTCAATTGACTATTGTTGTGCACGTGTGGTGTTCCATGACTATTGTCTATGTTCTCCATTTTTGTACTAGCATTTTTGGTACAAAATGCACATGCTAGTTTTTTGCAATAGAAAGTGGATCCTACTCCCTAATGGCTATATCAAAGTTAGATCTAAGCATTCCGCGTGCCTAGTAGTACCCAATTAGGGCCTATTTAGGGCCTGTTTAGTTCCATGGTTTTGCTAGAATTTTTAGGGGTTTTGGCTCACCTTTTTGCAAAATGGATCTAAACATCATGCTATAAAACAACAAAATTTTTAGCATTTTGCATTTGGAACTCAAGAGGCCCAAAAGAGACGAAAAAAAATGTATGGGGCATGTGCTATGTGTGCATGACTAAATTTTTGGCATGTAACTAAACACCAAGGTGAAAAATTTGTCATTTCCCATTTGCTGCACCAAAATGTTTGGGAATTTGACATTTTGTATTCCAAAGACATCTAAACACACCCTTAGTTCCATAATTTTGCTAAAAAAATTGGGTTTTGGCTCACCTTTTTGCAAATGGACTTAAACACCATGGTATAAAATGACAATTTTTTTTTGATATTTTGCATTTGGGACACAAGAGGCCCAAAAGAGAAAAAAAAAATGTGTGAAGCATGTATTGTGTATGCATAACTAAATTTTTAGCATGCAACTTAACACCAAGGTGAAAATTTTGACATTTCCCATTTGCTACCACAAAATATTTGGCATTTGACATTTATATTCTAAAGGCATCTAAACACACCCTTAGACGTTTTTTATAAAAAGAAAACACCCACTTAGACCCATTGGGCCTATTTTTTTAAGCCGAGCTCATGCCTAATGGGCTGCCCACTAATTTTCATTATTAAATTGTTAAAATTTATACATGGGTCACACTTAAACTACCATCTTCATTGTATTGGCTTTTTTATTAGATTATTCGTTACGGACTGTCTCCCAAAATCTTGTCCTTTTAATATGTGAAACTATCTTTACTTTGACCAAGTTTATAAAAAGATATTTATATTTAATTATTTTACCAAATAAGTGTTATTAGATTAACCATAGGACATATTTTAATAGCACAATGTTCACACTTTCTCTATAAATTGGATCAAATCTAAAATAGTTTGACTATAGATAAAACTAATTTTTTTTAAATAGAGATAGTACATGTAATTCAATATGATATCAAAGCCAAATGATTGACTTTGAATCAATATTTGACACAACTTAATTAAAATATATCAAGACTAAGGAGTGTGTTAAGTATAAAATGAATTGTCTAACCTTCTTTCGAGCTTAAAAATTTGGGTTTAATTAACTGGTTTCATGTAAGTCAATAGCTCGGAAGGAAGATTTGAACATTTAGGTTTCGTGTATTTATTACTCATGAAATGAAGCCCAAAGACGATTCACTATAGTGCATTCGTGGTGTGCCCGTATTTTTTAATAGAGATAATACATGTATTTCAGGCGGATCCACGCCCAGGGCTAGGGGTTGAGCCCGGGGCGTAGCCTTAATTCTCTACATGCAAATCTTCTCAAACCATGCAAATTGTTTGATTTGTAGCCCAAAATAGCATGTCTTTAACTAATTAGCCCCCTTAGTCCTAAAATAGTCTGTTCTTAGCTAATTAGCCCTCCCTAGGATGATGTTTCTAGATCCGCCACTGTGTATTTCAATATGATATCAAAGCCAAATGATTGACTTTGAATCAATATTTGACACAAAATAATTAAATATATCATGTGTAAGTAGTGTGTTAAGTATAAAATGAATTGTTTAACCTTATTATTGAGCTTAAAATTTGGGTTTAATTAACTGGTTTCGTGTAAGTCAATAGCTCGGAAACAAGATTTGAATATTTAGGTTTCCCCTGTATTTATTCCTCATGAAATGAAGCCCAAAGACGATTCAATATAGTGCATTCGTGGTCTTATTTGAAATCTCATGTTTGGTTTTGGAAATTGATGACACACTTGTGGACTAATCCTTTGCTCTAAGTGTGGCTTATGAGATAGGATTAGATGGATGAAGTGGAGCATGATGATCATGAACATGGACAATGTTGGTGGACTTGATGGATCGTCAAGCTCGGTGATCGGCTTGAGAGGAACCCGAGAGATCAAGGCAAAGGTATCTTGATAGGGTTTTCCTTTTTGGTGATCAAGACACGATAGAGCGTGTGATCACATTATAGGATAGATAGCCGACTATCAAGAGGGAATGCCGCGACAATCCTTTGGTGAAGTGCTTCTAGGTCCAATTGACTTGCATATTGCATTTAGGGGACATGAGAGCACTAACTTCGATCTTGCCTAACTTATCGACGTGCTAACATTGGTGATAACGTGGTCATCTTGGACGTGTTGGCAACCCATGGCAAGAGGCGAAGCAAGCTTGAAGCAAAGATCAAGAAAAAAGATGAAGAAGTCTCTTGAGAAAAGGTGACCGGGACGCACGGTCTCCCGACCGACGGGTCTCTGACCGGACGCACACACCGTGGCTCCGGTCGGGCGTCCGATCGAAATAACGTAAAAGAGTGTAAATCGGTTTTGAGCCGGACGTTTGGACCGGACCCTGCACCGGAAGCTGCGACCGGACGCACGGAGGAGGGCGCCCGGTTGTGGGCCCTAGGCCTTGTCGGTAGCTCGATGATCGGCTTGAGAGGAACCGGAGATCAAGGCAAAGGTATCTTGATAGGGTTTTCCTTTCGGTGATCAAGACACGATAGAGCGTGTGATCACATTATAGGATAGATAGCCGACTATCAAGAGGGAATGCGCGACAATCCTTTGGTGAAGTGCTTCTAGGTCCAATTGACTTGCATATTGCATTTAGGACAATGAGAGCACTAACCGATCTTGCGACTTGTCGACGAGCTAACATGCATGATAACGTGATCATCTTGGATGTGTTGGCAACCTATGGCAAGTGGCGAAGCAAGTTTGAAGCAAAAAGCAAAGAAAAGATGAAGAAGGCTGGCTGTCTCGGGGTGACCGGACGCTCGGCCTCGGCCGGACCACCGGCCGGTGGCTCCGTCGGTGCATCTGGGGAGAGCTCTGCAGCGCGTTTTGACCGGGGCCTTCGACCGGAACTGGACCGGAAGCATCGGCCGGACGCTTCGGAGGAGGCCGCCCGGCCCGTGGGCGAAGCTTGTCGGATGCGGCCCCGGGAAGCATCGGCCGGACCACGGCCGGACTCGGTGAGTGAGTCCGGTGTGTCCGGTTAGTGCGCAGAGAGCACAATTTGAAGGCAACGGCTCTTTTCTTTGGAGGAGGCTATATATATGGGTTTGCCCGGTTGCAAGCCCTCTCTCTTGCACATTTGAAGCTTCCAACTTGCTATTGAGCTTGTGAGACTCCTCTCCACTCATCTCTCCATCCCTAACTCGAATTCTTGGTGAGATTGAGAGTGATAGAAGTGCATTGCTTGCATCGGTTGCATCTAGAGGCACTTCATCCTAGGAGAAGCCGCGGGATTCTTGTTTTCTTGGGAATTTGCCCGGTTCCCTAGCGGCTTAGAGCAAGAGGCGGTGTTGAGCTCGATTGGAGCTTGTTCGAGGCCACACCAGTGGTTTGTGAGGGGTCGTTCCTTACCCCGCAGGAGATTCGCGAAAGGAGCACTAGTGGATTGCTCGTGGCTTGTTTGGCCCCCTCTTGTGATTGGTGTGCTTGAGCTCCCACCGGGGATTTGGCACCGGCCATTAAGCTTAGCACCCATCAAGTGGGTGTGTCGCCACAACGGGGACTAGCGTGCCGACAAGCACGTGAACCTCGGTGAAAAATCATTGTGTCACTTGTTCTTGCTCGTTGGAGATTTCACGGTGATCACGGTGATTGGCTACAACCTCTACTCTCCGCGGTGGTATTGTATTCCAGCCTCTTTGCTTTACATTTGCTAGTATACTTGTGTAGCTTGTGTAGTTTAGTATCTCTTGCTAGAATTGCTTAGCTCCTAGAGTTAGAATTAGTTAGAATTACTTGTTCACCTAGGAGTAATCTAGCGACATAGCCTTTGTGTGGATTAGAGACAATAGAATTGAATTGTGGCTTGCATAGCTAGAGTGTAGCATCGCTTATTTAGCTTCGCCATCTTATTGTCTAATCCGTTTGTTTAGTGTTGCAAGAATTTTTAATAGGCTATTCACCCCCCTCCTAGCCATTAGGACCTTTCACGCGCCCACCAAAGGAGTTTAGATCTAAACTACTAACCACCTGATAAAGCTATATGTGGATATTAGAACTTCGATAATGCGTTTGTGTCTCTTTGTTTGTTTGAATCTTATTATTGTTAGTGTCATTTTTACTGGTATATGTAAGCCAACATGATAGATTAATGTAAACCCAATTGAAGGGAATAATGACGCCTGAGAAGGGGTTGAATTAGACAACTTAAGATTCTACTTCTAATTATGGCTTCTAACTTCACCTAGTCAAAACTTATTGTAAGAAAGTAAACTATGTGCAACTATGGTTTTGCTAGGTGAGTTGCTATCTCTATTGCACAAAAGTGTTACACCCTAAGTTCCAATCCTATCAACTAGTGAAAGGTCCTAATGGCTAGAGGGGGGGGGGTGAATAGCCTATTAAAAAATTCTTGCAACAACACTAAACACACCGGTTAGACAACAAGATGGCGAAGCTAATATAAGCGATGCTACAAACTAGCTATGCAAGCTACAAATCAATTCTATTGTCTCTAATCACAACAAGGGCTATGTCGCTAGTTTACTCCTAGGTGAACAAGCAATTGTAACTAATTCTACCTCTAGGAGCTAACAAGGCTAAGCTAAACAAACTAGCTACTCAACCTAACAAGCTAAGCACCCTAGCAAGATATACTACCAAGTAAATGCAAAGAGGTGCTCGAATACAATACCACCGTTGTCGAGTAGAGGTTGTGGCCAATCACCGTGTACAAAAAATCTCCAACGAGCAAGAACAATGACACGATGATTTTTCACCGAGGTTCACGTGCTTGCCGGCACGCTAAGTCCCCGTTGTGGCGACACACTCACTTGACGTATGCTAAGCTTAATGGCCGGTGCCAAATCCCCTATGGGAGCTCAAGCAAACGATCACAAGAGAGGGACCAACAAGCCACGAGCAATCCACTAGTGCTCCTTTCGCGAATCTCCCGCGGGGTAAGGAACGACCCCTCACAATCACCACCGGTGTGGCCTCAAACAAGCTCCACTTGAGCTCAACACCGCCTCTTGCTCCAAGCCGCTAGGGAACCGGGCAAATTCCCAAGAAAACAAGAATCCCACGGCTTCTCCAAGGATGAAGTGCCTCTAGATGCAACCACCAATGCAATGCACTTCTATCACTCTCAATCTCACCAAGAATACGAATTATGGATGGAGAGATGAGTGGAGAGGAGTCTCACAAGCTCACTAGCAAGTTAGAGTGTTCAAATGTGTAAGAGAGAGACTTAGAAACCGGGCAAACCCATATATATAAGCCCCCTCACGAGATAGAGCCGTTGGTCTTCAAATTGGGCTCTGGGGGTGGCCAGGGACGCACCTAACCGGAACCACCGGCCGAAGTCCGGTCAGCGCCCGGCCATCGCTGGTCGCTACCGACAAGGCCTGGGCCCACAGCTGGCGCCCTCCTCCGCGCGTCCGGTCGCAGCTTCCGGTGCAGGGTCCGGTCCAGCGTCCGGCTCAAAACCGATTTACACCCTTTCTGTTATTTCGATCGGACGCCCTGACCGGAGCCACCGGTGTGTGCGTCCGGTCAGGAGACCGTGCGTCCGGTCAGGAGACCGTGCGTCCGGTCACCTTTTCTCAGCAGCTTCTTCATCTTTTTTCTTGATCTTTGCTTCAAGCTTGCTTCGCCTCTTGCCATGGGTTGCCAACACGTCCAAGATGACCACGTTATCACCAATGTTAGCACGTCGATAAGTTAGGCAAGATCGAAGTTAGTGCTCTCATGTCCTAAATGCAATATGCAAGTCAATTGGACCTAGAAGCACTTCACCAAAGGATTGTCGCGGCATTCCCTCTTGATAGTCGGCTATCTATCCTATAATGTGATCACACGCTCTATCGTGTCTTGATCACCAAAAGGAAAACCCTATCAAGATACCTTTGCCTTGATCTCTCGGGTTCCTCTCAAGCCGATCACCGAGCTTGACGATCCATCATGTCCACCATCATCGTCCATGTTCATGATCATCATGCTCCTTGTCATCAACCTAATCCTATCTCATAGTCATCACTTAGAGCAAAGGATTAGTCCACAAGTGTGTCATCAATTTTCAAAACCAAACATGAGATTTCAACTAGCCTATTAACTAAGCTAGGAATGTAAAGCATACAACCAAGGTAATGCAAATAATAATGTGGAAGGTAAAGGAGGTAAAGATGCAAACTCCAGTCGATGACTCCGGTAATTTTCTCGAGGTATCAAGAAGCGTGTAAGCTTCCCCTAATCCTCATTGGAGCCCCTTGCGAGAATCCCCGCAAGGGCCAAGCTCCCTGGTCGGGTAACTCCGTTGATAGCCTTCGGCCTTCCCCACGAGGTTCTCGACATGCCTTCCCGGCAAGCCTCCCCGGATGCTCACTGTCTTCACTATCAAGATTCCGGCGATCGCCGCGGGCCTGGTTCCCTTGGTACACGACGGTGGCCTCACCACAACGCAGTTGGTGTGATCTCGCAAGACAACAAGCCCCGCCGAGTATAACTCTTGAGAGATTCACAAATCTCAATAAACACTAAGCCTAAGCCTATAGCAAGCGCATAAGTTGTGGTCTAACTAACCTAAGCACTTCACAAAGCACTTTTGCTAATCACCAAATGTATCACTAAGCACTATGCACGTCAGGAGCTCTAAAATGGTCTACCATCACCCTTGATATGTTTCCACACTCCCACACACCTCAAATGGCTGGCTTGGGGGGGTCTATTTATAGGCCGCATGGAGAAGGTAGCCATTGGGGATGAAATATACCGCTACTTTGCTACGCGAACGGACGACGCTTGCATGTTTGGACACGTCGGTGCTCTCCCCCCCCAATTGTGGTCGTCTCCCGACTGTTGGAGGCTTACTAGCCATTGGAGCAAAACAGGCGAACGCATCGGACGCGTTAGGTGGATGTTGCAAAGCGTCCGATGCATGTTGTAGGTGCGTCCGATGTGAGTCCAAAGAGAAGTATTTTTCACCATCGGATGCATCAGGTGGGTTATCGCGGGACGCACCCTTGCGTCATGTGGCTCGCCGCAATCTTGTGCTCCATGCCATACTAGTCGAACAACGCGTCCGATGCATTGTTGCGAAGATCGTTCGATGAGTGTTGCGATAGGCACCGACGCATGTTTCCCAAGTGTTTGATGCATGTTGCAGCGCCCGATGCTTGTTTCTTTGCGATCTTTTGCACCGGCTTCGTTCCATCCTTCATGCTTGGACTTTGCTTGATTCTTGAGTCTTTTATTGTGCTTCTAATGGTCTTACTTGAGTTGTCGATCATTGCATCACCATGTCGCCTTTGTCCAAGCCACGTTTGCAACTTATAGGACTACAAAACATACACTTGCAAATACATTAGTCCCATTTGGTTATGTTGGTCATCAAACACCAAAATACAAAGTAAAATGGGTCGAGATCCATTTTCCTTACACCGATGTTATTGGAATTGGCGATGTTAGATAAGAAATAGAAGAAACATATAACCGTAACCAACTTTGTTGTAGACAATCTTTGCTAGATGTGGTGCTCTTTTGCATTCTCACATTTTTGACAGAAAAAGTGATATTGAACAGCTTGCCGAAGGTGTCTAATGCAAGGTATGAGAATTTGTTATAAAGAATTGATATAAATTGGACTAGTTAATAATACACTTCAGTGTACAATGTATTTGAGGAGATACTAAAAAGACATTTGAGAAGAGAGTTACTTTGTGGAAATTCATTGGGTTTAGCATCATATCTAAAATGTTCAAATCTTCTTTGTAAGTCAAATATTCTAAGTTTTTAGTGAAATACAAAATATATAAAATATAAAATTAGGTTCTTTAGACCCACCATAAAATATGTCTTTGTAGTTCATCAGCCTGGTATTACATATGTTAATATATTCTACGTAAAAGCATATTGAAAGAAGTTTAATTTAAGATAAAAACCAAAGTTGTCTACTCCCTTTGTCTCAAAAAATAAAATGTAAATTTCGTTTTTATCAAGGAGTCAAAGATTCTTAATTTTCACTAAATATATACATAAAACTATCGATGTTGATGATGCATAATAAGTATCATTAGATTAATCATATAATATATTTTCACAACAAACCTTATTGAAGATCTAAATGTAGATAATACCTTCCATATCAACTTGGCAACGTATGCTATGGAAACCGACTTCTTTGTGAAAAACTGTGCAAACCACAACAAAAAAATCCATCTAAATTTACCAAAAAAATCACACATGTAGAGGATATGATGATGAACAATCCTGTAAAATATCTTGTCCAAACTCGACCGATTTGTTAGAAATTTGTTATTTTTATATCTCACAAACGAAGTCGAGTTTGGACAAGATATTTTACAGGATTGTTCATCATCATATCCTCTACATGTGTGATTTTTTTTGGTAAATTTAGATGACTTTTTTGTTGTGGTTTGTACAGGTTTTCACAAAGCCAGACCGGTTTCCATAGCCTACGTTGTCTATAAACTTAGTCAAACTTAAAATTGTTTGACTCCTCGTAAAATGGTATTTACATTTTTTAGATAGAGGTGGTAAAAATTAAGTCCAGGCAGCCTATACATAAATGATATGATATAAAAAATAAAGTACATGTACTCGCCGTCACTTTCTTAAACCTTTGACTGAAGATACAATCATCTCAAGCCAAAGGGCGAGAGGGTAATAGGTCGGTGCGTTTGACTTCGCAAGCAAGATAGGTGACCCGATTAGAGCAAACTTGAGTGAAGAAGCGAATACTAATAAAGAGAGAAAATTTCCGTCGTCCACCCAAATATTTCGCCCAGCCTTCTAGAAGTTACCCGACGGTGGCGCTTTGCCGTCCATGGTCTTGCCCCCGTCCCCCCGCTATGCCCCGACGTCCGGACGCAGGCGGAAGTGACTCAAACACCAAAATACGAATCCGGTCCCGATTCACAAAATCATGCCAATTACAAGACACACAATCCGGTCGAGTACAAATCAAATAATAGTTCGAATCGGACACGAGGAACTTGAGATAAATCGGACACCAATGCCTTCCCAGCGTGGGCGGAGAGAGACGCTCGAACCGCTACGGATGGAGAGATTCCAGGCGGCGGCGGCGATGGACTGCCTCCTCAACACCTTCATCGTCTCGGCCGACGCCAAGACGATTGCAATAGGTCTTGATTGAGCTGAAGCGGGATGTGGCCAAAGCCCTGGCTGGTACCCGCGGCCCCGACGGTGCGCGCCTCGGGCGCTCCCTTTCGCAAAGACACAAGCCAAGCAACCTCGCCAGCCTCCGGCCTCGGGGCGGCGGGCGGGACAACGCTGCCACCGTGCCTCGGCCTTGATGGCGCCGGGCGGCACGGGCGAAGGTCGAGGACGCCGCAACCGCTTCGTTGGGATGGAGCCACCGCAACTATCGTTGGGCCCGAGCAGGAGCCGTCAAGTGCATGCGGGGAGACGAGATGAACAACTGCGTAGCAAGAATAGATGAGGCCGGGGAGATAAGGTGGAGCCGTGATAAGTCATGTTGTGAGTTATCAAAAGAAAAAGTCATTCCATGAGGATAAAAAAGAGGAAAAAAAAAAACAAAAATACTTGTACATATCCACCGCTCATCAAATTAAAGCCACAACGAGCCCACCACAAACAAGATCAGACAAAATATAAAGGGCACGATGAGTTGAATTCTAAGGTCATCGCAGAGGAAATCACGTCTGCTAGGCAGAAACTACCGGCTCCTCCGGTCAACTACCTAGCAAATGCATCTGAATGAGATGGTCGCCGGTCAACTACCCAACACAAGAAAGGAATAGTTCTACTCGCTTCATCAACACAGCTTCAGAAATTTAAAACCTTTTTTTGCGATGAGAATTTTATAACTTTCTATTCAGGGGAATAACAGTGAAGAGCAGACAGAGAGATCGAGGGAAGCCGCCGTCGCTTGCAAGCGTCAAGGCCAGAGAAAGGGAATAGATTATATTAAAGTAGTTTTCTCTCTTAGATAAAAAATTGTAAAAATAATAAAAGACACGTAAAAACGTTATACAAGATATCATGACAAACTTCAAATAAAACAAAATTATGGGTTTTTGAAGTTTGAATCGTTGATATTGATTTATTTGTCAATCACCCGTTGCAACGCACGCACTTTTTTTGCTAGTAACAAATAACAAGAGAGAGGGGATAGGTTGCGAATCTTATGTGCAAGTTGGTTTAAATTAGCTAGTAATAATAATAAAAATAATAACTACTAATTAGCCCTAGTTTATCATAGTGATTCCATTTTATTATTATATTATTATTTGTAGGTGAGAAACGTGCTTTTGTTTTGCTTGGATCAAAGTGTACTACAATCATCGAGCACAGGCCCCATACACATATATAAAGAAATAAAGAAATAGCAAGGAACTAAAATGATGCCATCGTGACACTATAAATAAAGAGAAAATTGTTGAAATATTAGACAATTTCAGATTAATTCCATAAAATAAATCATGATTAATAGATCTACTAGATAAAGCATGTTAAGCATACTAGCATAGCATAAACACATAACACCGATTATAGCATAGCATAAATGCATATCATAAATCATGGCAACAGGTGTGAACATAACTAGTACACCGGATAGATTAGATAGATAGCATAGCATGATCATAGCAACAGGTGTAAGCACAACTAGCACACCAGATAGATTGGATAGATTGAACACGATTAACATGAAGATTGGATCTTGAGAATACGGCCGACGTTGAGGACCACGTAATGGAGAGGTTCCGAAAGCGATGCCGAGATCCTCCAGCTCATTTGTCATTTGTCGTCGATCGGCGGTCGCTAAAGAAGTAGAAGAAGTTGTCGATGAAGACGGCGCTGTGGACGGTCCTCCGCGAGTCCTTCCCGGTAGACGAGCCGTGACGAAGTTCGGGGAGCGATCGCGCGAATAGCGCTTCCAAAAACCTTATTCGCCTTCTCCCGGTGCAGGATCGCAAAGACGACGGTTAGGAGACCTGCTTTCGCCCGGTCGCTGGTGCACGCGAACGATCGGGCTGGAGACTGGCTGACGACGACGCAGTAGTGAGAAGTGGAAAATACTGTTTTACTACTATAGGATTTTCTAATTGAAACTCCCAATTGTAGTTGTTTTTTGTTGTATCTATTCCCAGAAGGCTTGGTACGAATATATAGGGAGGAAAACTCCCTACCTCCATATCAACTAGCAATATGGTACTAATTGATATTGTACCTCCCACCTTTGCTCATGGGCTAAAACAATAAAGCCCATTAGGGAACACAAATATTGGGCCTTTGAGATTTATCGAATTTCTTCATATGAATTTTAGGGGAACTATTCATATATAAATTCTAACAATCCCCACCCGGATCTCAAGCGCCCGGTATAGATATTTTCCTTATCTCACTACTGTTTTTATATACTAGTGTTTTCAGCAGAGATCGTTAAGTTGAACATCCGCCTAGAGCTTCAAGTTCTACTCATTCACAACTTGAACAATGGACTACGCCTTGAATTGCAAGTTTTGTGTGAATAAGTTTTGCTCAAAGTCAAACTAGTACTTGGTGCCAAGTAGCCTTTCTCCGTGGGTGGAGCATATACGTCATACTCCTTAGTCTCTTCATGAGCTTACTAGAGATCACCCAAATCTCATAGCTGCGACGTTTAACGGTCGAACTCATATAGGTATGCCCTTTCAAGATTGCTCAGAGGACAACATCTTTACTTATAAAGTCAATAGGACATATTAAGGCATTCTCGCCAACCTACAATACAGAGCCTCTTTGCTCTTGAGAGTATTGCATCTTCACATAGAGAGGGTTTATTATTTTACTCTCCTCAGTTTACCAATAGCTTGTTCTTCCCAGGTCCTTAGTCACGGGATCTCCGATCAAAAAGGTTGGGTTACTACTACTCGAAAACTCATATGGGTCTCATACCCATCTCCCTAGATGCAATTTCTATCACATTACGTGATAGCCCTTTAGTAAAGGGATCGCCGGGGTTTTTATCTGTGCGTATGTAGGATACGGTTATTACTCAGGAGTTTCTCAATTTCGACGGTCTTCAAACGCGTCTTTTAACGTGTCTTGTTGACTTTGAATTATCCTTTGCACTATTCACTTTAGTGATCTTTGTTTGATTATCACAGTTCATAAGGATGGCGATGCACTGGTTTTTCAACCACCAAGCAAGTCGGACAAGAGCTCACGCAGCCACTCGCCTCTGGCAGAGATCTTTGTTTCTAAAGCAATAAGTTCAGCTTCCATGGTTGACTTAGTCAAAATAGTCTGTTTACAAGACCTCCATGACACCTGCGCCACCTCCAAGAGTAAATACATACCCACTTGTGGCGTAGATTTGAGCAATATCGAAATCGGTTTCGCATCACTATATCCCTCTAGCTGTTTGGGTGCCCAGAATAGTGAATTCCATAGCTCATTGTACCTTTAAGATAGCACAAGACCCTTTCTAGTACATGCCAATGATCATCACCCGGGTTGGACATATACCTACTCAACTTGCTCACAAAGAAAAGAGATATTTGGTCCGGTTGCATTCGCTAGATACATGAGTGAACCAACAATCCGAGAGTACTTGAGTTGATCTCTAGTACGCTTCTTATTCTTTCGCAATGTCACGCTAGGATCATAAGGTGTTGGAGAAGGCTTTCTATCCATAAAGCCAAAACGGCTCGGGACCTTCTCAACATAGTGAGATTGCGATAAAGTAATCCCACTCTCTTCCTTAATAAGCTTAATGTTTAGAATTACATCGCCTCTCCTAGATCTTTCATATCAAAATTCTTTGACAAGAAAGACTTGACCTCATTTATGACATTCATGTTTGTTCCAAAGATTAGAATATCATCAACATATAAGCATAATATAACAGATTCGCCCCCCACCATGTCGATAATACACACACCTATCGGCTTCATTGACAACATAACCGGCACTAGTTAACGTAGTGTCAAACTTCTCATGCCATTGTTTAGGTGCTTGTTTCAAGCCATACAAAGACTTCAATAATTTACACACCTTTTGCTCTTCACCTTTTACTACAAACCCATCGGTGATCCATATAGATCTCCTCATCCAACTCTCCATTAAGGAAAGCTGTCTTTACATCCATTTGATGAATGATCGAGACCATATGAGAGGCCGGGGATAGTAGTGTTCGAATAGTGGTCATTCTAGCAACAGGCGAGTAAGTATCAAAGAAATCTTCTCCTTCCTTTTGAGTATAGCCCTTAGCTACAAGCCGAGCCTTGTACTTGTCAATAGTACCATCAGGTCTAAGCTTTTTCTTAAACACCCACTTACAACCGATTGGTTTGTAACCAAAAGGTAGTTCGAAAGCTCCCAAGTTCCATTAGAAAGAATCGAGTCCATCTCACTACGAACTGCTTCTTTCCAATCATCCGCATCGGAGATGCATATGCCTCTGAAATAGAGGTGGGAGTATCATCCACAAGGTACACAATGAAATCATCACCAAAAGATTTTGCAATCCTTTGTCTCTTGTTCCTCAGGGAACTTCATTGTCATCCTTCTCAAGTGGTTGCTCAAACGACTCAATAGGAGACTCGATAGGTATAGTAATATCGGGAGCTAATTCAAGAGAAAACTTAGCATTGCTACGCATATCTTTTATAGGAAATATATTCTCAAAAAAATGTAGCATCACGAGATTCAAAGATAGTATCAACATGCATATACGAAACTTGATTTTACTACTAAAAATCGATAGGCAATCTTTGTTGTGAGCATATCCAAGAAAGATACTGATCTACCGTCTTTTGGTCCAAGCTTACGCTTCTTATTGATTGGAACATTGACTTTCGCCAAAAGCATCCCCACGTGCGCAAGTATGAAAGTGATGGTTTCCTTCCAACCCATATCTCATATGGTGTTGTCTCTTTATTTTGTTTGGAATTCTATTCGGGGACATGACTCGCAATCAATATAGCTTCCCCACCATGCCTTAGATAAACCCGGCGGTGTCTAACATGGCGTTAACCAAATCGTCGGCGTGCGATTTTTCCTCTCGGCAACCCCGTTGGATTCGGGGCGAATAGGGAGGTGTCCTCTCATGAATAATACCATGTTTCGCACAAAACTCATCAAATGTTATAGGAAAATATTCACCACCACGATCCGACCTTAGACGTTTAATTTTTCTTTCTAGTTGATTTTCAACTTCAGCCTTAAAGATTTTAAAGTAGTCTAATGCCTCATCTTTAGTTTTCAGCAAGTAAATATAGCAATATCTAGAAGCATCATCAATTAATGTCATGAAATATCTCTTTTCACCTTTAGTCAACACACCATTCATCTCGCATAGATCAGAATGTATGAGCTCTAGAGGTGCCAAGTGTCTCTCCTCCGCTGCCTTGTGAGGCTTTTCGAGGTTGCTTAGACCGCACACAACTATGGCACTTAGAACCTTTGGCAATGGTGAAATCTGGAATTAACCGCAAGCTAGATAAATGTGACATCAAACCAAAATTCACATGACATAAACGAGAATGCCAAACACTTGAATTATCATCAATTGTGCCACAAATATGATTCAACGACTTATTACAAAAATCGCCAAACTTAGGCGGAACAAGCCACCACAAATCATAACCTTTACCAATAAAGCGCCCATGCTTAGACATAACTACTTTATTGGACTCCATCACTACCTTAAACCCATCTCTTAAAAGAAGGGAAACACTAACAAGGTTCTTGCGAATAGTAGGGACATCTTTGCACGTTTTTTAGTTGCACAATTTTCCCCTGAAGTAAACTTTCGGATCTATCGTGCCAACGCCACGAACGTAAGCATGTGACCCATTACCCATTAGGACGTAAGAACCTTGTAGCTCTTTATAAAAAGAAAACAAAGAGATGTCAGCACACACATGAATATTAGCACCTGTATCAACCCACCAACTTGGGGATTGAAATACCGATAGTACAAAGTAGGAACATTATTGTACTCCTCATCAAACATTGCTAATAGTCACAAGGTTGACATTCTTATTATTCCCATTGGAAAAGTGACTAAGCTGTCCACAAGTGAAGCAAAGCACCTCATTATTTTTTTCTTCTTCTCAAAGGTAGTTGTTAATTTGGCATTGGAAGATTTATTCCCTTTGTTCTTGCCATGTGGGTTTTTCTCGCACAAAATTAGTGCTAGAATGGCTCTTGTTCCCCTTATCAATAGTATTCTTCACCCGAATATTTTTCTCAACATCAAGAGATGCTATCGGGTTTACAACCGATATTTTTCGTCTCTTGTGTTTAAGAATTGTGCCGAAGCTCTTCCATGAAGAAGGCAACTTAGCAATATTGCATCCGGCTACAAACTCGGGTATGACATACTTAAGGAGTTCAAGTTCTCTTGCCATGTGTTGAACCTCATGCGCTTGCTTGACTATAGGCGGTTAGCAACCATCTTGTAGTCATAAAAGCTCTCCATAATGTACAACTCGGATGTACCAATGGTTGCATTCGGTTGATCCCACAATGCCTTCTCATCTTGGAAGTGCAAGTTTGCATCTTCTAGATGACTAGCAAGACTATTTAGGATTGTTCTAAAGATAGTGTTGTCTCCCCAGGAATCTTCTCTTATCTCTAGAGATATTTCCCCGAGGTGATACAACAAAGTAATCGTAACATTTTAGCCTCTAGCCGGAGCATGGCCTTAACTCGCCATCTCTTAAAATGTGCACTAGAAAACTTTTCTAGTCTCAAAGACGTCGGTGAAAACAGCTATAGTTAAATCAAGAAAAAGCCTATAATAAGGTTTTTGGATTGTTGAAATATTAGGCAATTTCAGATTAATTCCATAAAATAAATCATGATTAATAGATCTACTAGATAAAGCATGTTAAGCATACTAGCATAGCATAAACACATAACACTGATTATAGCATAGCATAAATGCATATCATAAATCATGGCAACAGGTGTGAACATAACTAGTACACCGGATAGATTAGATAGATAGCATAGCATGATCATAGCAACGGTGTAAGCACAACTAGCACACCAAATAGATTGGATAGATTGAACACGATTAACATGAAGATTGGATCTTGAGAATACCGGCCGACGTTGAGGACAACGTAATGGAGAGGTTCGAAAGCGATGCCGAGATCCTCCGGCTATTGCCGCCATTTGTCGTCGATCGGCGGCCGAAGAAGTAGAAGAAGTTGTCGATGAAGACGGGTATTTGGACGGTCCTCCGCGAGTCCTTCCCGGTAGACGAGCCGTGACGAAGATCGGGAGCAGCCGCGCGAATAGCGCTCCTTTAAAAACCTTATTCGCCTTCTCCCCGTGCGGGATCGCAAAGACGACGGTTCCGAGACTGCCGCCTTGGTCGCTGGTGCACGCGAACGATCGGTCGAGACCGGGCCGACGACGACGCAAAGATAGTGAGAAGTGGAAAATATTGTTTTACTACTATAGGATTTTCTAATTGAAACTCCCAATTGTAGTTGTTTTTGTTGTCTATTCCCGTAAGGCTTGGTACAAATATATAGGGAGGAAAACTCCCTACCTCCATATCAACTAGCAATATGGTACTAATTGATATTGTACCTCCCACCTTTGCTCATGGGCTAAAACAATAAAGCCCATTAGGGAACACAAATATTGGGCCTTTGAGATTTATCAGAATTTCTTCATATGAATTTTAGGGGAACTATTCATATATAAATTCTAACAAAAATAACGCTGTTGTGACAACGACTCTTGGCCTAACCGTAAATTACAGGAAACCCTATGATTATGATCAACAACAATCATCTGAATCTGACATACAGTACCGTGGAGCATGACCACATGTCAACATGGTTGCCTCACCAGGCGAGCAGCCTCACCTACTCCTACCTTCAATGATGGAACCATTCTCAACTTCCAAAGTCTCTCTCTCTCACCAACCTCAACAACCCTCTATGAATCCCGACCGAGAGATTTAAGTACATTCCCTAAGCGTCTTTAAAAAGTTTACCGATCGTCAAGGGGCTCACGGCGCAATAGCAAAGGTTATTGGTTGTGGGCTCCCACCCAGGGTTCAAATACTGGGTGCGACACATTATCCTGATTTATTTTAGGATTTTCCAACGCTATGCATTAAGTGGTAGACACGACGTCCCCGTCAACCACGAGGCGTGTGTGGTGACTTCGTGAACTTCGGCTCAGTCCATCGAAGGTGTTTATAGGGGTAGGGTTTGTGTACGTGTGTTCATAGGGGTGAGTGCTTGCGCGTATTGAGCGTCTGCGTTATCTTGTGTAATTAAAAAATCTGCTAAGGTGAACTAGAATAAAAATTGTAAGACTTTTTTTTTAAAAAAAACAGGAACGTAAAACCATAAAAAAATCACAGAAATGCAGTTCTAAGATAGAAAATGGGAAAACATCTAAATTTTAAGGTAATGATTGTTTGAATAGGCCATAGGAAAAACCTTGAATTTTATCAAGAGGATCTCCACATTTTTTTCCTCCAAAATAGCAAGCAATGGAAACTTTTTTGTTCCTATGCTCTCAACCAAAGTAATGAACAGTAGTAATTCCTATAGGATTTCTGATCTTATGTTTACTCGATTTTTCAATAAACCAAAGGATCCTTAGCCTAGCAAAAAAAAAAAAAAAAAACAGCTAATTAACCGGCTATAAGTTAGCTCAAAAGTGTTTATATCACTAATCATTTTCTCAATAAGTAAACAAGAGTGCCCGTCCTTGTTCTCTTCTCTCATTGGGCTAACTCCCTCTCTCTCACACATACCGTGTGCAACCATGTAGAATATAAATCTTCCATAACATAGGAAACTAAATAAGCTTTTCCATGGAGAACTACAATGTTCAAAATAGACTGCGAATGTACTAACTCCATTTTAATAAATTATAGTTTGTTTGATTTTTTTACCCTAAGTTTGACCACTCGAGTTATTTAAAAATTTATATAAATATCATTTATTTTGTTGCGGCTTCCTTTATTATCAAAAGTTCTTCAAGAATGACTTATTGACTATGTTTTCAAAGAAAAAAAAAACTAAAAAAATAAGTGGTTACACTTCTGCTTGCAGACGGGCTCGGGTCTAGACCACTCGCTAACCCGCAAGACTTGCCACAAAGAATATTAGTGGGCTTGCGCCTAGCCCCTAAGCTGTAAACTTTCTTAACAAACATTCCACGGACACAATAAATTTACCCATAAAAAACCCGCAAGAGCCCCAAAGTGAACTGAATGATAGCTCTCGAACCGACCTCCTATCGGATGCCACCTCACTCGTAAGGGTCGACGGATAGAGCACCTATGTTGAGGAACTTAGAAGCATTTGAATAAATTAAAGGATTCTCCTTAACATGTTCAAGAACAAGGATATACTCACGGTGAAGTCAACCTTCGTGATAGGCAATTGCTTCCGATCCACCCGTTTGATTCAGTGGCCGAATATTTCGGGTAGATCTTAGTAGACAAAGAACAGAGTAAGCCTCACCGCATTTACACTTGCATGGAGACCCAAGGGGCCGGGATAGCATTAGATCGCTTTTAATTTATATATACTCCCTCCGGGATGGTATTAGAAGTCGTTTTTGGACAAGGTTTGGGTCAAATATCGGGAATATAAATTATTAATAACTTTTAAGTTGTTAAGTTTGTAAATATAAAAATTATATGAGTAGATTTGTCTTAAAAAATACTTTGATAAAAGTATACATATATGACATCTCTATAAATATTTTTATAATAATAAGAGGTCAAAGTTGTGTTTTTGGAGACCGTGTCGCTGTACTAAACGACTTCTAATAGCATCCCGGAGGGAGTATATAGATGTTCCGCCATTGACTAAAGCAGTCCAAATTAAATTCAAACCTTCCTATCTTCATGTTCCTGTTAAATCCAAATCAAATCCCTATACTTGAAAAATGAAGGCTTCAATCCTCTCCAAAAGAAGGAAGACGTTAGCAAAGAGCAGTAGAGCTTCTGCTTGTACGTGTGGCTCATCGTAGAGCTAGCAAGGGTGTGTAGCGGCAATAGAAATGGTAGGTAGAGGATGAGAAAGTGAAAGTCAATTTGGGGATTAGATATATTTGTCGTTGGGTTCAGGTCTTGAGTCAAATGAAATAGACTAGTTTTTGTAACAATAAAATTAACTATAAATGGTCAGTAGTCGGAAAATAAGTAAGACTACTCCCTCTTCTAGAGTAAAATAAGGCCGATCTCAATGAAGCGTTTTACTTCTCTATTTTCAAGACGTGAAACTTTGACATAAAATAAGTCTCTCTCTCAATGCACAGTTTCATAGGCTTACGGGTCCCACGGCCTCTATTTCATTGCACGGTTTCATTGCACAGTTCTATGGTGAAACGTTATTTCTGTTTCAATGAGGATATCACACTGTTTCCAACACTTGAGAAACGACGTTCAAGGATTTCACCATGGTGAAATGTTTCCCTTCTCTCGTCCCTCAAAGTTTTATAAAAATAAATAAATTTCTGGCGATGTGACACCCTACTTAATATGCATGAAATTTCGTGAAACCCATAAGACTGGCCTAATACAAGAAACATATGTGTGTGCGCCCTTTAGCTGGCCTCGCGGCCTCCGCGCCCTTCAGCTGGACTCGCGCCCCCTACAAGAACTAAAGGATGAAGAAAATAACTTTTTTTTTTATGTTTTACCCCTTGACACATGGGTCCTATTCCAAGGCAAAATCCGGTGATTCTAAACAAAATGCCCTTCACTGGATCTGGAGTTTGTTGCACAGCCAAACAAGTTCCATGGTGGATCTCAGATTCACTAATGGAGATGCTCTTTAGTGAATCTCAAATTCAAATTCACTAGTGGAGCTGCTCTATAGTGAATCTCAAATTCAGATTCACTTTTAGAGTGAAGTTGTCCCACATAGGCCATATAGCTAGACTAGTAGATGGTAATATTTTTATTGAATGAGATTGACTACAAAGGTTTATTTGGAAATAAGTATAGCCAAAAATATGCATATGGACCCATATTAATATTTATTTTATTTATGAATCAACGAGATAATGCATGGTAATGACATAGTCCTGAATTCGTTACTAGTCATTTAAAAATTATAAGTATCACTATGCACGGTTGGAAAGAAATCTTTGCCCATAAATTCAAAAAAAAAAAAAAAAATCTTGATCTCATAGTAGCTCATTTAGAAAGAAAAACAAAACATTTTCCACTAGCCTAGAACCACTCGATTCCTCGCTCGGCCTTAGCCACATTTCCCAAATCAAAGCCCAGGCCAGCCCATAAGACCCAACCCGACCAAGCACTCCGCGTCACATTCCCACACCAACCCCCTCCCCGATTGCACCAATCTCGCCCCCGCATTCCGTCGAACACCTCGTTCGCACTCGCACCCACCACACCACCAGCACCACCACCAGTCACCACCCACCTCCCACATGTGCACACGCGCCCTCCTCCCGTCCACCACCGCTATATATCCCCGCGCCCCCTCCTTCCTCCCCGTCCTTCCCTTCGCCTCCGGCCCCGCCCCCTCCTCGCCTCCGCCACTCCCATCACACCCTCCCACGCCGCCATGGACCCCGTCGCCACATGGGGCCTAACCCCGCTCGCCGGCGCCGACCCGGAGGTCTACGACCTCCTGGAGCGCGAGAAGCGGCGCCAGCGTAGCGGCATCGAGCTCATCGCCTCCGAGAACTTCACCTCCTTCGCCGTCATGGAGGCGCTCGGCTCTGCGCTCACCAACAAGTACTCTGAGGGCATGCCCGGTGCCCGGTACTACGGCGGCAACGACGTCATCGACGAGATCGAGAATCTCTGCCGGTCACGCGCGCTCGCTGCCTTCCGCCTCGACCCCGCGTCCTGGGGCGTCAACGTGCAGCCCTACTCGGGCTCCCCCGCCAACTTCGCCGCCTACACCGCGCTGCTCAACCCGCACGACCGGATCATGGGGCTCGACCTTCCCTCCGGCGGACACCTCACTCACGGCTACTACACGGCCGGCGGGAAAAAGATCTCCGCCACCTCGATCTACTTTGAGAGCCTGCCGTACAAGGTGAGCGCCACCACCGGGTACATCGACTACGAGAAGCTCGAGGAGAAGGCACTTGACTTCCGCCCCAAGCTCATCATCTGCGGTGGCAGCGCCTACCCGAGGGACTGGGACTACGCCAGGCTCCGGGCCGTCGCCGACAAGGTCGGGGCCCTGCTGCTCTGCGACATGGCGCACATCAGCGGGCTCGTCGCCGCGGAGGTACACGTTCGTTGATAACAATGATCTCGATTAACTAGTTGGTTTCATGAAATTGGATCTTTATTGTGTAGTCCTGTTGAAATGGCAATTGGATGGATATGGTAGATGTGGTGGTTCAGATTCTACTAGGGCTCTACTTTTTAGGCAATCAGTTCTGGTGGCCGATCAAAATGTTGGATTGTTTAATCGCAAATTATAGATCTGAGAGTTTAGGAACATTTATAGGACGCTGGCTGTCTGTCGTTTTGTGAATTGTCTTGGATTATTTTATTGCATATTATAGATCTGATTGGTTTGCAAGTTTACTGATTTAGGAACATCTTATGTGGACGCTTGCCTTGTTTTACATATATATCAAAATGGGGATTGTAATCGTCGAAATGGATATTTTTGGCCTGCTTTAGTTTGTGGACAAATATATTCCTTTGATGGTGATAGATCTGACATTCCATTTATTTTGGTGTTTTGGAGTGTTCTCAATTCTCAGTGGATATGAACCTGTGCACTCAGATAGTCACTGTACCAATTGAAGGTGATAAGATTTGGCTAATCCTTCCATATCGTCCTTCTTTGAGTACTGGAGTCAGGAGGCACATAGATAATTCACTATTCTAGGGCCATAGTACAGGAATTGATATTATTTGGCTAATGTTTCCATATTGTCCTTTTGAGTACTGGAGTCCGGACGAGTCCTGAAGAGATTATCCAGTGCAGATGTTTAGTTAGTTGAATAATGTGTTAAAAAAATCTCACTATTTGCCTTACTCCATTTCAGGAAGCTGCAAATCCTTTTGAATATTGTGATGTGGTTACTACTACCACACACAAGTCTCTCAGAGGGCCAAGGGCTGGCATGATCTTCTACAGGAAAGGCCCTAAGCCCCCCAAGAAGGGCCAGCCTGAGGGTGCTGTGTATGATTATGAAGACATGATCAACTTTGCTGTGTTCCCATCTCTCCAAGGTGGCCCTCACAACCACCAGATTGCTGCACTTGCGGTTGCTCTGCAGCAAACTATGACACCTGGCTTCAAGGCCTATGCAAAGCAAGTGAAGGCCAATGCTGTTGCAATTGGTAACTATCTCATGAGCAAGGGCTACAAGATGGTGACTGATGGAACTGAGAACCACCTTGTTCTCTGGGATCTACGCCCTCTTGGCTTGACTGGTATGCAAGTTAGCATCTAATTAGGCTTCATTTTCAAGGGGCCATATCATAAGGTTTTAATGTTGTCTTATATCTGCAGGAAACAAGGTTGAAAAGCTCTGTGACCTTTGCCACATCACATTGAACAAGAATGCCGTCTTCGTGACAGCAGTGCATTGGCTCGGGTGGTGTCCGTATTGGTTAGTATCATTTAATTTGTTTATTACTTTTATTGTGGTGCAAGCAGTAAAGTATGAGTACAACATTGCTATCAACATGTCAGTTTGAGAAATTGGGATGATCTTTGCCCTTCTTCTCAATGAAGAGGCGATGTGTCTGGACATTTCCTTGGCGTCTTGGCCCTGGTATGCCCATTGTTGCCAAGCCAAAATTTGGCTACCATTTGGTTGGATGCCAAAATTTAGACTAGACCATTTGGCCACATAGTTCATCTTGGTGACCAATAAGCTAAAATCTTGGCCACCAAAGTGATGGCCCTGATTTCTAGCATGCAAAAAAGTTGACTTGGCCTCCCCATGGTAACTAAACAGCCCCAAAATGATTCCTGAAAGCGTTAAACTTTCAATATTTTCCAGACATTTGTTCATGATGCATACACAAGCCCTCTTTTGCCAAGTGTATAATCCTTTCAATTCTGAATTGCATGTATATTTTATTGGACCGTTATACACTGGTTATCATTGTCCCAAATCCATATGGAATGATGCTTGTGCCTTTCTTTGGTCCTTCTTTCCTGTGAAGGGATGTACTCCTGAAGAATCATCTGTTCTCTTGAAATGTTGCAGTTAGATTGATAGTTCTGATTCCATTTCACTTTACAGTTCTTCACATTTTTCCTTCACAGAATACTTTAGCTCTTGCAAATGTTAATGAGTTGGTTGTCAAGATCCAATGTTCCAAACCTTGCTTTATTGGCGTCACAAAATACATGGCCTACATGTGTGATCCAAGACTTATTGGTTGTCCAGTATCGTCCTCTAATGCTTTTCACTGAAAGTGCATATTAACACTCTAACACAGCTAAGAACTCTATTGGAAAACAATGTCTCTACAATAAAATACTGCAACCCAATCTTCAGAGTAGAACATGTATTCATGTGTATTGATGCTATTCAGCTGCTGGTATTATCTCATATTAAGCTCTGGAAAGAAATTCTGTTACACAAGTCTACAACATTCCTGGAATGCTTAAACAAAGTTTCTCATTTATTCTTGCTATATAGTACAATATTAGTGACACATCTTTGCTATCCACTTCAGGTGCGCCAGCAATGACCTCGAGGGGTCTAGTGGAGAAGGACTTTGAGCAGATTGGAGAGTTCCTCCACCAAGCGGTGACCATCTGCCTGAACATCCAGAAGGAGTACGGCAAGCTCCTCAAGGACTTCAACAAAGGCCTGGTGAACAACAAGGACATTGAGAACCTCAAGATCCAGGTGGAGAAGTTTGCCGACTCCTTCGACATGCCTGGGTTCACACTTGAGAGCATGAAGTACAAGGAGTAGATGCTTCCCATGTGTGGCAAGGCCCTCTTGTACCAATGTCTTTCTTTGCCGGCGCAGGGTGCCATGGCACTCTACCGCCACACTTATGATGATGGTGGCTTATGGATCTTCTCTACAACGTCAGCAGGATAGGCTCACAAGTGCCCCCCTGCCCTCTGGTTTGGTAGCCTTCCCGGGTTTATCAGGTTTTCTTTTGCTAGTTCGCAGGGAATCATGAGAATGTCAATCAGGTGTTTGCCAATAATAATTCGGTGGTTTCTGGTCTTGCTCTTGGCATTACAATGCATTCTTGATTATGGTGGTCGACTGATTATTGATGGTGGATTGATTATCATGTCTTTCCTCCGGGATGGTATTAGAAGTCGTTTTTTAGACAAGGTTTGGGTCAAACACCGGAATATAAATCATAAATAACTTTTTAAGTTGTTTTAGTTTGTAAATGTAAAAATTATGAGTAGATTTGTTTTTAAAAAATATTTTGATAAAAGTATACATATATCGCATCTCTATAATTATTTTTATAATAATAAGAGGTCAAAGTTGTGTTTTGGAGATCGTGTTTTTGTCCTAAATGACTTCTAATACCATCATGGAGGGAGTATGAATTTTCCGGAGATCGAATCGCCTAGCCCAGAATTGACCTAAAAGAGGACACTGCGAATTAAAGTGTCAATTTTTTTTTGAGCTGCTGTTGTTGAGTTAACATTTTGATGAACTAATAGCGCCTCTTGGTGTGCACCTTGTGTACATGAGGTTGATGTGCCTGACATGCTTAGGGCATCCAATATAAATTTACAATATGACATTAAGCGTGGGATCCAGTATCCACATACGTAGAGCCTGGTCTGATAATAAATCGATAAGTCGGCTGGTTTTGTCTGTTTTAATAGTGATATGGGGGTAAACAAACTGAAAAAAGCCGGCTGAAAACTACTTACAAATCTCCAGGTCCCACTCTCAATGTTTGTTTTTTTGAAACTCGCTCTCAGTGTCTTTGCAGTACTGTAGTGCAGAGAATACGAGTCCATGCGATCCGATCTCCATGGAGCGGTTGGTGTAGGTGCGGTTGGTGCAGGTGGTGTCCACCGGAGCGTCTATAGATAATGCGTCGGTGCTCGCTCGCACTCGCAGCATTGCCAGTCCATCCACGGATCTGGGATCGTGACCGGGTGCCATGCTCAGTGGAGCGTCCTGAACTAAATAAGCAGACTTTTTTACTTGCCAGTGTGAAAATTCCAGTAACCGGCCAATGTCGGCATGCACAAAAATATCTATCTACAGTCACGTAGTTGACTAGCTGCAGCAGACAACAGTCAATTTCTTGTCAGGGTCTTAGAGACCCTTTAATTCGCTTTAATTCACGAAAAGAAATGCCCCTGTTGCATTAAATCTCTTGACGCAAACATGATTTATTAAATAATTATTTACATAATTTAGCTAGACAAATCTTTTGATGCTAGTTAGTTTAGATGGGACAATAATTATTAAATATAAATATCTAAATTTTTTATTATTTTTAAAAAGAAAACACTTTTGCAGCTTGTCGGTGCATCCATGTGAGGATTCTTGAATGCACAGCATTTTCAGCACCAGAACCTGCTGAAAGGCACGGCGCTGACATTTCCCACATTGGGGAGACGAACTGAAGCCATGCTTTTACCTCATATATATACATTATATATTTTGGCTGATTTTCCCAAAACTATTACAGCTTCAGGTGCATATTAAAAAAAAAAAACTCTTTGTCAAGTCTCTCCGATAATAATCTGAAGAATTGCTCATCAACATCCTGTACCGCTAACAGATCCACATTCACCTCCGCACATGACCAGAAGCAAAATATTTGAGGTAATAGAAATCTAGAGCACCTCAGACATGAAATTCATCCATTAGTCCTTCCTTACTACACTTACTAATATTCCAGGAAAGGAGGAAGGACCAAGAAAAGAGAGGGGAAAAAAAAGACAGCACAAAATATTACATTTCATTAGCAGCAACACCTTGCGTTGCAGGAGGCAGGAGCCCCTGGATCAAGCGATGGAGCCACAAGAATCTAGGGATCTGCGTCCCTGCACCTAGTCCCTGCACCTAGTGATGCTCTCGCAACCCCGGGTGTAGGGGTTGGCGGTGGTCGAGATCCTGCAGTTGTAGTAGGGCACTCCGGTCCTGGAGCACGGCACCACGTCGCCCCTGAGGGCGGCGTAGCTGATGTACCTCTGCCCGGTGCTCGCCTCCCACAACAGACGCCGGTGCGCCTCCGTGTCCATCTCCAGCTCCGCCTCCATGCCCAGGCCAACGCAGTGGCCTCCCTCCCATGGAGGACGAGCAGCAGGAGGAGGATGAGTGACGATGCTGTCCATGCCCTTGACAGCAAGATCAGCTTCGTGGTTGCCGGCATTGTGGGAGACTGATTGAGATCTCTCTCTCCCTCTCTGGCAGTTCAGAGTGTCATGGAGTTTCTTGCTCTCTCTCTCTCTCGCTCTCTGCACTGGATATTTTCTTGATGGAGGGAACAGGGAAGCACTGAGATCTCTCTGAGATCGTGGAGGAGGCCGGCGGTGGGCTTAAATGCGGTGCCGGACAGCCAGTTGTTGACAGCAGCCTCTGTCCAGAGCGAGCGAGGTCATAGACTCATAGGGGAGAGGATAAGGTTTCCTTGAAATGTCACTGAGCTCATATTTTACCATGGAAATAGAAATTTTATGAAATAGTTTTCTTATCAAAAGTTCAGAGAAGTTATTTCTTCATAGAAATAGAAATTTCCATGTATACCATCAGACATTTTTTTGAGGGGTGCGGAGGCATCTGATGGTTCTGAAATTGGAACCCTGTGAATGCTCAGGTGCCATCATGGGGTTTTGGCAGCTCATGTGGTCACGAGATGTCAAGTTGCCTGCCTGGCACAAGCTTTGGATGTCACCTCACTAGACAGTAGTAGATGGAGTCCAAGATGAACTGTCCTCACTATGGCTAGGAACCTGAGGAGTCCAATTTAGGAGTCCAAATTACTCTCGTAACGGATCAGGTGCAAACCAACCTCTCCGTATAAACTTGCAAACTTATAATCTGGTCCATATGATGTTGATCCGAGGGGCATGGGGGACTGGGTAATTTTACACTTAACCGCCCGCGCTTAATCACACTTTTGCAAATCCTCCCTTCAACCTCCCCCGTGCCCCCCCGTTGTATCAACATCCTATGGCTCGGGACGGGAAGTTTGTAGGTTTTCATAGATAGGTTGATTTGCACCCGATCCGTTGCCATTTACTCCTCCGTCCGTCCATTCCAAGTACTCCAAACTTTACTATCTCTTTTCTTGAAGAGTTAAACCATTTTAATTTAACAAAAAAAATTAAAAAAAAATTATGTTACTTAGGTGTGTTTAGCCGCAGGAATAAGCAGTGCTACTGATTCAAGAGAAAAAAAAAACACAGTTGCAGCAGCGACAGCTTCTTTCTACATGGTTTTTTTATAGAACGCATATATAGCCAGTATTTCATTAAGAAGAAAAGAGTGATCAATAGACCTACACATAAATGATACAACCGGATTCGCAAGTAATCCAAGGATTACCAACGAAGCCCTGAAACACAGACGAAAAGCAAACAACACGAGGGGCAAGGTTCCCTCCACCTAACAACCGCAAGTCGAGCCTAATACAAAAGATAACTCAACACCTAGGTAGCAAAGAGTGAACAAAGTGTCGTAGAAGATAAACAGCGCCAAAGCATCCGCTATAACTCCAGACGTCAAAGCATCCATCAAAGCCAAACCTCGAGCAACAAAGCATCTACCGAAAGAGGCGAGGACCTCGGTAGCAAAGCATCCACCGGAACCACCAAGCATCCGCTGGAGGATAAGATTAATTCCTCCAAGTCACTGCAGATCCTCGTGACCACAACGAGGAAAACTTGAGCACGCCTCTGAGTCATTAGGGGCAGAACACCCACAGGATCACGGACGAGGAGCACCACCAAATCGCCCTCCGAGTCACTGAGGGCCAAGACCACGGGCGAAGCACCAACATGAAGACGCGACACGGCGACGACAACTTGTCCCACACAAGCGACACCGCCAAAGCAAGACAGCGGAAAAGCATCCACCAAACAACGACTACAGCTATGATAAACACCAACTGGACATACCGAATGAAGAGTAGCAAGAGGCGCAATTAGGCACAAAGACGATGAACAACAAGAAAGGTCGGCCCACATGCCAACCCGGCGAGTAGAGGCCCGCGGAAGATATGCTTGGCGCCGCCTTCAGAAGGACACGACGCCAAAGGCGCCATCGACGATGTCCCACGGGGGATGGCTTTTCACCCGCATCTCCCGTAGGTGAAGAAACGACCGCCGCCACCCACCCCACCACCATGGCGGTGCAAGCGCAACATCGCGCGAATCCTCGCCAACGCCGCCACCATGGTGATGTTGGTGAGTGCTGAACTAGCCACCATCGGCCGCGCCACAAGGCGCAGTATTAATCGGGTGAGGAGACACACGGATCGAAACAACGCTTCCAAGGAAGGATGTGGCCCCCAAGGCATCATCGTCGCTCGCCCCGAGAACCGAAACCGAGCAGCTACCAACTAATGTGTCAACCGCCGCATCACCAAGAGGCAAAGCCGCAACAAGTGGCGCACCGACGCGGAGGGGAGGGGGGTCCTGGATCCGCAGCCGAGGCCGCCGGGCCGCCCACCGCGAGGGTACGGGGCCGAACAGTAGAAACCAGCCGGGGCTCGGAGTCGCCCTCCCCGCCAAATCATGGCCACGGCCACCATGACCGCCAAGGCGCCGGAGGAAGGGCGAGGTGGTCAACGCCGGGCGCTGGCCTTGAAGTCGCGGCGCGGATGAACAACACCTCAGTGGCCTTGTCGCCCTGGGGGGCTGAAGCGGCCACCGCAGCCGGCGGTGGGGAGGAGAGAGGAACGCCGATCCGGCCTAGGAGCTGGATCGGCCGCTCCTACCCGCCCTAGCCGCTGGAGGTCGCCGGCCGCCGTCAAGAAGGGTGGGGTGGAGGGGGGAAGAGGGAAGCGCGGAGGATGGACAAGGACCGAGGGAGGGCGGCAGCCACGCCTTGTTGAGCGTGCCGCCGCGAGCAAGGGCGGCGACAGCCGGCCGGACGGAGACCGAGGGTGAGGGGGCTTGGCGCGGGCCCGGGCCGCCAGCAGAGTCGCCATACGCGAGGGGCCCTACGAGAGAGCGGTGCTACTCTCTACATATATCTACCATAAATTTCACTTCGGCTCGGCACTTCTACACGATTGTGGGCGCCCTGTTCGCTTGAACTGAACAGCCTAGCTTATCAGCCAGGATAGTGTTTCTCTCAGAATAAGTAAACATCAACAGGCTTCAGCCGCAAAACCATCAGCCTGGGAGGTGTAAATGTTGATACTACTCACTTCATTCCAAATTATAAGCCTTTCTGGATTAGCAAAGTGTGCAGTTATTTTGGAACCATAAAATTATGCCAGATGTTCTCTGTGTTGACAGGCTGATGCTTTTGAGTGCTAGAGAAAATTATGCCAAGATGCATAACTTTCAAAATTTTTGTGTACTAGTAAATTTGTAGGGCACATCCAAGCTCCCCTCCAAAAAAACAAACTTGAGATGAGGATGTATATACATGTACATAACAGCTAGTCATATATACAAGGCTAGAGAAAAGAACGGCAACTGCTCTTTCAACCGGTTTCATTTACCCACAGCCCAAGGCTGTAGAAACTATTTGTAGCACTTCTTCAGCTATCCGTTAACTTATAAATCTCGTCCACATAATCTTCGACATCCCAAAGGAAGGAACCAAATGCAATGGCTTCAAGCAGTAGTCTTTTCAAGGATGCAGGATCAAGTATAACCACTTCATCACTCTCCTGGGAGTGTTCCATGCTGCCCCAAAAAGAGCCCAGCTGTGCTTCTCGATGAGATTAGAAGCTTCAAATGTGCGCAGCTTTGCACAAAGCTGCAGGGTCTTTGGATTGAAGCCCATCATGTAGCCCCTCAAGTCGTGTGGGTTGACCACAGAGTTTGGTCTCGAAGAAGATGAAACTTCCCTAGAACCTCCAATGGCATCTTCCTGCTGTTGTTTATTTGTAAATTGAGCATTCAGAAAATGAATCGGAGATAGAAGTTCTTCTGAGTGAGTGAGAGTCAGCTCCAATCGATGCCTGATGCTGACAGATTTCAGGAAGTATCCATACATTATCGAAGCAGAATATATCCGACTAAATTGCAGTCTTTTTAATGCGAAGTGTTGAACGATTGATCTTGGGACCATTTCTGTGCACCCATCTGATAATGCTGGTCAAGTGTTCCCTAATTAGTTCTAGCACCTCAGGTCCATGAATGGATTCAAGATCCGTCTCCCTTGGTGGCCATAATTGTAATCTTCTGTTGCTGATGAGTTTTCGATAGATTGGGAACCATTGGAACTTCGATCTTAAAAAACTTGTAAACAATCAGCATGTACATGATGTCCTCAATAGCTGTCTGACACTCTTGTTCCTTGAGTTCAGCAATCCTCCTATTTGTCGGGTTTCCAACAAACTAGTTAGCTACAGAATACAATAGTAAAACCCAAAAGAGCAAGCAGTTTATCAAATACACTAGGAAGGATTTTCAGGTTTTGTTACTGCCATGTCAGGGTATCCTCTTGATTATGAGCCTTAGTGAATGTTGTGAGCTAGATTCTATGCATTCTAAGGATGATACTCCTGAAAAAACATATAGTAGTACACACAACAATAACAAGAATATCACCCAAATAATATGAATCCACAACCATCATTCTTTTATATCACAATTTAGATGTATAATGGTGATAATTTATACCATGTTCAGACAAAAGACAACTATGCAATAAGTTGTTTAAGCTTCACCAGTTTTTTTCTTTCTTTCCAAATTTCGAGTAGCACAGTCTTAGTCTGAATCTGAGTCTTAGTTGCAACATCAGCACCTAAATAGTGTGTCCTTGTAGTCACTTCCACCTCTATTTTAAGCATTTACTTAATATATCTAGGTAAACACAAGTAGCTTACAGACCGAGGGTTTATCTATCTACTGTTCTATTTGATAATGAGTCTATTAAAACAAACAGTTCTTCTTACTTAAAAAATGAACAGTGCTTTAAATTCACAAAAGAGCATCACGGTTTGTGCACAAAATGACTGTTGATATCCATAAAAAAATATTGAAGAAAGAACAAAAAAAGCACATCCCCTAAGACAACATGTTTCCTATCACTTAAATCAGAGATTAAGTACCAACCTGTGAAGGCAATCCTCTTTAGAACCAATACTATGCTCCCAGCGGTTCAAGGTGTCTTCTCTTTGGTTAGACAGTTCTTGCAGCTGCTTTGCTGCTGCAGCTAGAAAAATGTGTGGCAGGTTCTTCAACAGACCACACAAGAAACTGCCTTCCCATGTTTGGGGCTCAAGTGGTGCATCAACACTTTCAAATTTAGAATCATCAGGCTTTGCACTAGCTACTGTACTCCATAACTTCTTAGTTGCGGAAATCGATCTCCAATTCAAAATATTTCCCTGCATTTTGATGTTGACAAGAACTATTTCATAATAATGTAAGCAGATTAAACAATCAAAGTTGCAGATTTTAGATGAGTGACTCAACCAAAATAATTATCGTGGGATTAAAATATCTGAAACTTATATTCAGATTACAGTTATGTTAGTTGCTTAAACCAATTAGATCAGTCACTATTATACTGTAGTTCGAAAACATTTCCTTTTTACTGCACAGAGGATGTGTCTTTTGTTCCATAAATCAGGCAAAAAAGTTTGTACTCTGTTTCAAATGGCTTAGTTTAGCCAAAAAATACAATTTAGGCAACACCAGAGTATTGGCTTATATTTGGGAAAAGGCTGTTAGACCGACTGCACCGGTGTCCGCTACGACCCTCCTGTAAATGCCACGCGCGCAGAAAACAGCTGCAGCGGCGTCTTGTGAACTTCCGGGAAGCATGCGCATACCGGAAGAATGGCGGTATCTGGTGGTGTGCCGGACCATCCGGTGAGGAGAGAGAGGTGAGAGATGCAGCGGCAGGCCCCAGCAGGCCCCACTTATGGTACTAACTAAAAAAATATTATAACTCACAAACCAAAAAACCAAATTAAATTCTGATTACATCATTGAATTCGTTTCAATAAATCCTTCAAAACAAGATCACACATGGATATATTTAGATAAAATTACAAGTAGACCCCACCGATGGTAGTTGGTATAGAGTAGAGATATAAAGGAGAGATGGATGCGGGAGAAAGTGTTGTAAACGAGAGAATCTTGATGACCGGGACGTATAGAGGAAGTAAATAGAGGAACATGAGTGCGGATAGTCTTAATGTATTGGATGTCTAAGCATTGAATACTTGGTGCATCAACTTGAAGGAACATTTTGTAGTTAAATACAGATGCTCAAAGTCTTAGCGATTTCATTGTCCTCATGAACTGACTTACGTACAATTAGAAAGAATATTAAATTTAACGCTACACAAAGCATGAAACATGAAACTGATCCCAAATAAAATGCCAAGTCAAAGAAATACACCTTAAAAAGGAGTTTTTATTAATCAATTGCCTTTCCAAAATAAAGTTTAAGTAACTATAGTTTGCAAGATAACTAGAAATGCACCTAAAGTCAAGTATTTTTTATCTCGACAATAATTATATCGAGAAAAACTCCTCCTAAGGTTGGGTGCCTTTGGTGTTCCAGGATAGCAAGTCCCAAGCCCTAGTAAAGGAGAAGAGTAGGGTTAGGCTTGCTGAGCCATTGTAAAAACTTAGCCAATCTTATGGAGCAACCCAGTTGAAAGCTTGGGATATACCTAGTGACCTATATCTGGATAGGAATGCTTGGAAAGCAGCTATTGAAGTGCATGAACCGTGACTTGGGTATCTTGTTGGGTTTCAACTCTAGCCTACCCAACTTGCTTGGGACTGATAGGCTATGTTGTTGTTGTAATATTGAGAAAAAAATATTAGTTAGCACATGGTTGGTGAGGAATTAGTTCATGATAACAAAGCAGATACAGCAATCAAAGTTGCATACTTCAAAACAATAATCAACCAATACGCTAATGTTTTGGAATTACAATTCCCTAAACTTTTATTTAGCAAACATGATATTAGTCAGTAGAATAACTAAATGTGTGACTCATGATTTCTTTGCATAAATCCGGTGAAAAAAAGCTTCTATTTTGCTTCAAATTTAGAGGAAATGTTAGGCAATACCAAAGTATCGGCTTAATGGGGAAGGCTGTAAATAGGCATTGTACCTCATATAAATGTTCTAGATGTTTAGCAATTCCATTGTCCTCAAGAAATGACTTACTACAATTAAAGGTTCATGAGATACTATACTAGGATCAAATGAAACAAGAATGTTAACTAAATTTCTCTACTGCAGAATTTAATTTGAACATTAGATCGATCCAATTTAAACCGTCAACTCTATCAACCAATTGCCTTTTTCAAAAATGAAGTTGAGAATTGCAATTTGCAACATAAACTCTACGGATAAGAAGAGTATTCAAGTAATCCTTCTCCTCTACTTGATTAGATTAAACCCTACCTTGAAAAACTTTAAGAACCCCCAAGAACCATTACCAAACCCACCAATAACGCGTGCACGCGCGCGCGCACACACACAAACGCTGCGCTCCCATGTCCATAGGTAGCAACATCGCCTCCTGACTATAAACGAATTCACCAAACCCGCTTCCAATTTCAGAGCTACATAATAAGCTGTAAAAAATCAGAAAAAGAACCTGTAGCTGCCAGAAGGTGTAGTATCGGAACACTGCCCCCGAGGAGCGACGGGCGCCTCGCCGAGCTGCCGGTCGAAGGCTAGTCGAGGCTACGGTGGCGCGAGGGCGGAGGGCGGCCATGCCCGGTGGGAAGGGGAGGCAAGCAGGTGAGGTGGGGAGAGGTGGGAGTTGGATAACGTCGGGACGGGAGGACCGGAGGGGAGTCAGCGAGCCGCAGTGTTGGGTGCGCCCGCGTCAAACCACACGGCGGCTGCCGTGCTCGTGCTCCGCGCATGTGGTGAGTGGAGTGGGGTGGCCCAGGGGACCCAGGTGGCTCTGATTGGTTGGCTGCCGCACGATGAGATATAATGTGAGATCCTAGAATTTTTATTTCTTTTTAGTTGATGATTGAATCTAGTTTTTTTAGAAACATAGTACACATACGCTCATACACGCACACGCAACCCTACCTCTACGAGCACCCGCAAATCTATCTAAGAGTACTCCCTTCACTTTAAATTATTTTAGAACTAATGAATTTTCACTAACCAACAGTGCATGAGACGCAAGGTAAGATTATGAATGTGATTGGATATCCGATATTTACTTTCATTTTGTACAATTATAGCGTGCCATGTGATATTTTCCTTGCACTCCCATCCAACACAGCGATAATATAGAGTTCAATTCATGGCGTAGGCACTAGGGACGAACGTGGATAGAACAAATCATTCCTATCTCATCTTGTTTTCTAGTCCTTTTCGTATTTGTAGGATTTTTATATTTACAAAAACGGAAGGACAGAGTTTTTGCCCCGTTCTTGTGACATTTCGTTTTCATAGGGATGAGCACATATCTATACCTACTAATAAAGAGAGAAAAATTTATTGTTCATCTCCTTTTTCCGTCTGCTCCTATATGGGCCTTAATTGGGCCTTAATCGCGCCTTCCTCACCGCGCCGCCTTGATCTGCCCGACCGAGGCACCCCATTTTCTTCTGCCTGTTGTGTCACCGTCGGACCGGCAGAACTCCAATGCTAACGTGCCTTCCGGTCGCCACTGGATCCACCGCGTACCCCTTGAGCCCGGCAGAAATCCAACGCAGCAGACGGGGTGGGACGCGGCCGGTGCCCTCCCGGCCGCCCTGGATCTACCAGCGTACACCTTGAGCGCACGACGGGGGTCCCCGCTGGGACCGCTGCAGCGGCGTGAGTGAATTGTACTATGCATTTTCTCCTCTTGCTGCGTATACCAAAAACAAACCAAGACGTGAATTGGCTTGTAGTCCAATGGCGGGGCGGTCTACAGTGGGGCGCTACCCACCGGAGTTCAAATCCCGGTGCTCGCACCTTTTCTAGGATTTTTTTCAGGATTTGTTGGCGTTATGCATTTAGTAGTAAGCGGCGTTCCCATCGGCGAAGATGTACCAATGGTGACCGGGAATCTCCGGATCTGTCGGGTGCTCAGTCCTTCGGAGGTGCTCATAAGGGTAGGGTTTGCGTTCGTGTATTCATAGGGGTGAGTGTGCATGCGTGTTGTGAGTGTCGGCGTTATACCGTGTAATTCTAAAAAAAACCAGTACGTGTACGGAGTACTCTAGAAGAATACTAGAATATAATAACCACTCATAACCACTCAGCAAGTTGTCCTACCAGGTGTTCCGTTTCTTTTGTTTCTAGATTTTGTAAAAATCATAAAAATGCCAAAGTTCCGATATATTTATATCTAAATAGTTTATATGTGCTTTGCAACGAAAGGTAAAATATATGAAGGCCTATAAGGCATATCCTAATGCGACTAATAATTCAATTGGGGCTTAGCCCAAATACGTATTCATGACAAATCTATTAACATTAATTTCTACATGCAGTTTAAATTATATTAGTTAATTAACTAAATAGATATATCGAGACTATGATCTACCGTTTAATAGCATTCCATGTATATCGTTCCAAATATTTAAAGATCAAGTTCAACGCTCTTTGAGCGTACACTCGGTGAGCACGTAGACATGTCTTTTATATATGTGAAGTGCCATGGGAGCATGCTGTGATGTATACAATCTTTTTCATATTGTAACACATGGACACTTTTATGTGATATATACATTTTCTTTCCCGTTGCAACGCACGGGCACTTTTTACTAGTTACTCCTATATTGACGACCACGTTTGGGGGAGGGGCAGCAAGCAAAGGTGGAAAGATTTGTTTATTTCTTCTTGCCATGAGATTACATCTACCCAAATTTTATAGTCTCGATTCGACTTGAATTGCAACTCTTTTTCCCTAAACAAAAGATACTCTTATCCTAATCAAATCCAATCTTGAAGTAAAAGTGGAAACAAACTCTAAGTATTTGCGGATGTGACTTTAATTCCGGAGAACCCGCGGAACGGACGCCGATTGCGCGGCCACGTGCGCGCGAAGCGCCAAGGGGCCTCCCCTAGAGCGATCTTCGGCGCCGACCGGTCGGCCGCCGAAGGTCGCGCCGACCACCCCGTTTTGGGTCGGCCCAAGACCCAAAAGCCCACGGCCCTTCGCTCGCGGGGGACGACGGAGCCGCCGGAGCTCGTGACGAGGGACGACACCGGCGAGCTTCTCCGGTTAGTGTCGGTCCGTCCCCCCCCCTCTATTTCCGACCCGTGTTGACATTTCTTAACGCAATCACAAAAAGAATGGATTAAGACCCACTCTTAGGACGGCGCTTTAAATGTATAAATGGTATCTATCTAATAAGTTAGCTTGGATGTGGAGTTAATCTCACATTCCAATAAAAAGTCGAGCGGAGAGTTAATAAAGTTAGTTATGGTGTGTGACTCGTAACATTATCCATGGTGGAGTTAATTTCACCAAGATAGGCACAAAAGCTATACCACACATTCTAGCATTGTCTACGAAACTAGTCTGTCACCCTAGTTAACAACGCTAAGAAATGCACGATGTTATTCTTAATATGACACTTGATTCTCTTGCAATTAATATGAATATGATATCGCAGTTTACAGATAGAATCACCAATGTAGCACTTCACCTGAGTAAGTCCGGTATCGTATTTATATATTACCACAAGGAAGGGGTAGGATATGGGTAGATTGATTGAGGTCACTTGCAGTATGGTAAAGTAGAACAACCATATGTAATCTAACTACTCCGACGAGGGGGTAAGTCATATAAAGATAAAGATAAATGATAAGTGCCAAGTCAAAGATCATCGTATGACACTAGAATGTGTCATAAAAGGGCAAATAGATGGTATAGGTAGAATAGACAGAATATTCCTATGTTACTCCTACTTATATGTCAATGCATACTAAGATTAGTGCAATACACCTAGCAATCATGGCGGGGAAAGCAATATATCTACACATGGTGAATATTACTAAGGAAGATTAGGAACAAAACCAACCTACCATAGTAACAAAGTTCAACTAGCCCTACATTAGGGGTGGACTCCAAAGGACTCAATGGGAGTGTCACATCCACGATCTACCACACGTCCCGGAATATAGGGTGATGTCGCAGGCAAACGTTGTATAAACACCACGTTTACACATTGTCGACCACCCACATAGGAGCTCTCTAAGTGGGCGCTATACGACTCCATGCTTGAATATAAAGACAATCTAGCTATACTAGATATATAATCATAATAGACACTGAAACATATAACTAAGAATATAATCATTAAACAGAGCAACGTCTTAGCAATTGTAAATAACCAAAATACTTACAAGATCAAATACAAGAGAGAAGCCACGAGAAGCTCTGCTCCCGCTACTTCTTGACGATCAGGAATTCAAGACAATACTTGACTTCCTCTAGAACTAGCCTAGATAGCTAATGCTCTAATATGGTGGAACTAGGGCTTGAGATCTTGACTTGATGACTTGGAGTTGGAATGAATTAGGGTTTCACCCAGGGGTCAGGGGGTCTTGTTATATAGCCCCGGAGGATGCACGAGAGCCCTTGGATCAAACCGACCTTGATGGATGGACTAGATTGCTCCTCATAGGCGGTAGTGAACCGACCTTGAATGGGAGGTCGACGGGGGGCCCCACAGGGCGGCCGCCGCTGGCTCGCCAGTGGGCCCCACCTTCCTTACGGTGCTCTCTCGGTCTCTTGGTCTCTTCCGAATGTTCTAGTGTAGGTTCCACGTTGGGTTACGTCACGGATACGTCTTTATGTCGTAGGGCTTGCAAACTCTTGGGCATTTTCTGTTTAATCCCTGAAAAATATATAAATCACCAAAACTAGTGGAATCATGTTAGTTAAGCCCCTATACCATGTTAATATTCATTTTAAGCCCTTATTTTTGTTTTAAAAACCTCTATATTTTATACTATAAGGTATACCAACACCCATTTTGTAGATGCGCCGGCGGCGGCCACGGCCGTCAACACACGGCGGCGGCGGCAGCGGTCGGCCGGGCGGTGAGCTTCGGCGGGGCGGGCGCCCTTGAGCCGGGCGGGTGGTCGGGCTCATTAATTTGGGTATGGGTAGGCGGCGGGCGTGGAGGTCGTCCATGGCGGCGGCAGCCATGTCGCCTCGTGGTTAGGGTTAGGGAGAAGAAGAGAGGGGGGGGAGGAGACCGACGCCGCGGGAGGCGAGGAAGACGACAAGAGGTTGACGACGACGGGCGCAGGCCGGGCAAGCCTTCGCGGGCCTCGCTTCAGCCGATTCTTTATGGTAACATAATGTTACATCATTTAATCATAACTTATTTTTAGATATTTTCATCCACATTTATTTTTTGTATATTTACTAGCAAACATGCCCGTGCGTTGTAAGCGGGGGAGAAATAAATCATTCTACACTGGAATTACATTAAAAATTAGAAAAATCATTTATTTGTGTAAATATGACTGCGCGGTCTGCTCACTGGGGTGCTAAACCATGCTAAACTGGACTCAACCTATATAGAAGTACCTTTGCACTGCCATGCTCGAGACAACTAATTTGTAGTTTTAAGTGAAATAAATCACAGATAGATCAGGGGTTCAATTCCATTGCAAGACAGGACATCAAAAGATATTGTTCCATGAGAAATTCTAAACACCTCATACTCCAGTTTGTCCTCCTACTGTTGCTCCCCTAGGTTGCTGCCACAGAGGTAGCTCACGAGAATAGCATATGAACTACTCGTGTCCCTAATACTACTCAGAGTTCATATCGAATCGAACTTACCATGGTTTTCATCCCAACTCGAGCTGGTGTCCCGATCCGGGATGGTGTCTTCGTTCGATTGGATTCCGATTCCGACTCGCTAAGTGGATGAAGCGTCGTGCGTGGGCGTTGCTGGCGGCGCGGGACGGGACAGCTGCCGCCCGAGGCTAGCGATGGTGGCTCGCTGGCACCGAGGAACGAGGGGCGCCTGAGTGCTCGCGCCGGCGATGCGGGGAGACGACGTGAAGGTGGGACGCGCGGAAGGTGCTCGCCGGAGCAATGGCCACCGGCGGCTCCGAGGCGGGAGGAGGGGGCTCGCCGGCGCCGGGGAACATGGAGGAGCGGATGGTGCTTGCCGGCAGCTCGGGAGGCGATGGGACGGATGCGTTTCAACAGCGGCGTGGGTTTTTTTTTTTTTAACGGAGTGATGTAAGGTGCGTTGCGTGAGCGAGTGGGCCGGGCACGAACAACAAATCGTAACGGTTGGGCCAAACAATTCAATGGGCTGGACGCCCGTGGCCCATTAGGGGAAGACGGAAAAATAGATGACAAAGAAATTTTCTCTTTTTATCGATGCGTAGTATAGATATATCCCGATTCTTTTTTCTTTTTTTAATATTCTTCTAATGTATGTTTTTTCAACCCGATTTCGTTTTTATTTCAGTAAAAAATATATATATAGAACAGGAAGGTAAAAGGAATTTTCTCGTCCGTTTTAATCCTATACTATATAAAAACGACCACGTTTCCAGGACGCGTACGGCTCGATCTTCTAGCACGCTCTCGCATCGGAGATCGGACGGTCGATAGAGCGAGCCCCGAGTCTCCTCGCCGCTACATATCCACCCGCCGCACGCCGCAATCCCCAATCGAGAGTTCCCCAATCTATCGCCCTCTCTTCCTCCCCTGCGCAGCAGCTACAGAACTAGGGTTCCGTCCTCGATCCGATCCGGCGAGTGAACACCACCTTTCCCCCACCCACTTCCCTCCGATCGAATCGATGGCGGCCGAGGGCGAGAAGAAGATGATAACCCTCAAAAGCTCCGACGGTGAGGAGTTCGAGGTGGAGGAGGCGGTGGCGATGGAGTCGCAGACCATCCGCCACATGATTGAGGATGACTGCGCCGACAACGGCATCCCGCTCCCTAACGTCAACTCAAGATCCTGTCCAAGGTCATCGAGTACTGCAACAAGCACGTACATGCCGCAGCAGCAGCCGCCGCGGCCTCAAGGCCGGTTCCGACGACGCGGGCGCAGCCGCCGCCAACAGCACCGCCCCCTCTGGGGACGACCTCAAGAACTGGGATGCTGACTTCGTCAAGGTCGACCAGGCCACGCTCTTCGACCTCATCTTGGTAAAGGATTTGTACCTCTCACTTCTCTATTCGTATGGGAACCAAATTAGATCTACGATGTCTGCATACAGATCGGCATGAGATTTATTCGTGGTTGATTGATAGATGTTTATCATGTGCAGATTGCATAGACTCTATGGCTATTTGATTGTAACAATTTGTTCTTAGTTGATAGCTGTTTACCATATATGCTGATTATATAGACTCTGGTTGATAAATGTTTATCATTTGCTGAGTGCATTGACTGTGGC
Organism: Hyparrhenia diplandra; assembly: GCA_015847255.1. NCBI lineage: Eukaryota > Viridiplantae > Streptophyta > Magnoliopsida > Poales > Poaceae > Hyparrhenia > Hyparrhenia diplandra. The sequence continues at coordinate 92,736 of JADLZK010000136.1, forward strand.
TATTTGTTTGCAATGTAATTATGCATTGTGGTAGATTGGATTATAATGTGTATTATTGTGAGTAGAGCAAAAGGTGGTCCTTTTATAAAGACAGTTTGCATTTGAAAGGCTTAGTATTTGAAGCTTTAGTAGGGTTATTATCTTAACCTTGATTCTATAATTGATTGTGTTGGTATCTAAGTATTGCTATCTATACGAGGTATAATCTTTGTTGCCTGTTGGTTGGTATTGGTAAGCTATCTTCGTCAATTATTGTTGTGGATGACTAAATTTTCTAAACTTTTTGTGCTTATAGGGTGTCATCCTTGTATCTGTGTGGTAAAACCATTATTTTGTTAATGACGACATAATGCATTGGTCTCTCTTATGAGCTTCTGTTTCTATATGCACACAATACTTGCTAGCTGCAGTATTTTTTCCCTGTCTTATTTAGTGCAAAGTTTTGTTTTAGCAGTGTGGTAGAAATCTTTAAATTGTGGGGTTTTGTGAATGACTAGCCTTATTTTGTAAATGGTTGATTGGAGTACTTGTCTGTCATAGCCCTATCTTGTAAATGGTTCAGTATTTGTCTGTCCCCTTTTAGTGAATATAATAATATGACTGAGATCCTTAGCTTGCAAAAATGGTTGATTGGAGAACATGTCTGTCTCCCATTTCATGAATATGAGTATGATATCTTTACCATGGAAATCAGTACATGTCTATCTCCCTTTGCTGTCCCCTATTAACACCATTAGATATTCTTTACTGCCTCTTAATATGTATTTGAATTGGCGCTACTTAGGCAGGGAACCAAAGCAAGGTCTTAATACTCATTTCATTGGTGATGTTTGTTTTAGTTGGAAATTGAGAGCTTTGAATTGGCGCTACTTAGGCAGGGAACCAAAGCAAGGTCTTAATACTCATTTCATTGGTGATGTTTGTTTTAGTTGGAAATTGAGAGCTCTGGATGAATATTTGGCCTATTATTTTTAACTTTTCTTTGGTACTTAAGATAAAATTTATAATTCATACAATATATATATAGTTAAATTGCATAATACACAAAGTTAATTCACAATAACGCTGCATATTCTTACTATATGATTACTGTTGCATTTCAGTTTTTATTTTGCTGAACTAGCCCTTTTCCTGGCTAACATGTTTTGCCACTTGAAGTTTGTCATTTCATTTATTTTGTCCTTTCCTGGGAATAACAGTATGAACCTGGTAATATTGCTTATTTTGTTTAATTTTATTTCTTTCTCCTTCCTCAAAGACTGTATCCTCTGCGATGTGTTCACTGCAAATATGCCCAACTTATTATTTATGCTGTTTATTATACCAAAACTGTCTAAATTGTAGTTCGATTGATGATACCTGTATATTTTTAAGGTTATACCTGTATATATTTGATTTGATAATCCTGCTTATCTTCACTTGATTTCTTTGAGGCTATATCAATTTACTATAAACATTGTTGTTGTGCTTTTGAATTTGCATCTTTGATTGTCACAATGTTTTTGTTTTATATGTTCATAATTATGAAGTGTAAATAAATCGCAATTATTGTTTGACACTTCTGATTGGTTCTCCCCAAATTTTATAGGCTGCAAACTATCTCAACATCAAGGGTCTGCTGGACCTGACCTGCCAGACTGTTGCTGACATGATCAAGGGCAAAACCCCAGAGGAGATCCGCAAGACCTTCAACATCAAGAATGACTTCACCCCTGAGGAGGAAGAGGAGATCCGCAGGGAGAACCAGTGGGCCTTTGAGTAAGGTGGTGCACCCCCTTATCTCTTGATGCCTAGGTTTCGTCATATCTACTACCTTGCAATGCTCTGCTTTTAAATGTCGTCCCTAATGGTTGTAAGTATTTTGGGAGTCACTTTGCTTCTGAATGTGATGTTGGGTAAACTAAAACTGATGTGGTCAATGGTCGGTTATTACCACGAAAGAGTCACCATTTGCACTATAATCATTTCAATCCTTGTGGATGTTTTGTGCGATTCCATCTTGAATCTGTTGGCAAAGTACTATCATGATTGTGATAATATTGCCTATTCATGAGCCACTTGTGTCTGTTTACCATCTTGAATCTGTTGCACAAGTCAGGCATAAATGATCCATGTGTGTAACTTGGCGCTGACGACTTATCATTGGCCATTGACAATTGATTGGAAAACTGCATCCTCGTTTTCTGTTTTCTTTTCGTACAAAGGCATATCAAATTTCATTAGTTGACAGCAAAGAAATTACATTTTTATGCAAATAAAGTGATCCTAATAAGTTTCCACATTTGAAAGAACACAGGGTTTGATCCAACTGGCGCAGAAAAGAAATTTTGAAGCACGAACTCTTTTTTTTTTTTTTTTTTTTTGAGCATCGAAGCACGAACTCTCTAACCATGATAAAGAGGCACACTTTCTTGTTCTTCATAAACTACTCAGTGATAATACAGTTTCCTGTTCAGGACAGGAACTACACGTGAACAAGGAGCATTCACAATGTCACCGAGTACTCTTTGTATTCAACATCAAAAACTTCCTGCCGGGGCAACCCCATTTCTCTTCTCCGCTCAGTCCGCTGTGCTAACTGATTTCAATGGCTCCATTGCTTTGTGTCATGATTTAGTAATCCTTCTACGGTCCAAAAAAGAGTAATATCCTAGTTATGAACCAGGTCAAATTTTGTTAAGTTTGACTGAATTTATAGCAAATAGTATAGCCTCCAAATAGATTCATTGTTATAAAATTGAACATATTTGATAATTAATCTAATAGTTCTTACTTGACATCTTAATCTGATAATTCTATACACTAATTTGATTAGGTTTGAAATTGTTTAACTCTTAAAAGCGAGTGTTGGATATGTTTAGATGGAGGTAGTACAAAAGCAACAGATTCTCTGCCTAGCTTTCGGCTACTATGGGAGTGCTTTGGAAAGCCGCGCAGCATCTGAGACTGAGATGGGCTCTCCGACGCTCCGATCCTTCAGCTATGCAAACGGATCAAAGAATTAATGGAAGCTCGAAAGCAAAAGTGTAAAAGCATTAGCCTAGCCGGACCTTAAACTACCCCCGTCTTTGCTCGATTCTTTGCTTGCATACTCAGGCAACACCGGCGACCCAAAAGCCGCCGGCTAGCTCTCATCTCAGGCAACACGTAGAGGCACCGCCATTTCGCCCTTCGAGATTTCTTTCCACCCGCCAATGGAGGAGACGATTATTCCTCATCTCCATCTCCATGCGTTTGCAATCCTCGCCGCCATGACGGCGATGGTGCTGCCATCGACGACAGTTGGCGGCGCCGGGGTCTGCCGTGAGCTGCGGTGACATCCCGGTCCGGTACCCGCTGGGCATCGACGACGGGTGCGGCAGCCCGTACTACCGCAACATGCTCACCTGCGCCGACAACGCGACGCTGCGCCTCCGCACCCCGTCGGGCACCTACCCGGTGGCCGGCGCGGACTACTCCGACCCGCACCTGGTGGTGACGGACCCGTCCATGTGGACGTGCGCGCGGCCCTTCACCGGCGTCGTCCACGCGGGCGCGGCGCCCTTCAGCCTAGACACGAGCACGCGCTTCTCGCTGTCCCCGAGGAACGAGTACCTCTTCTTCGACTGCGACGAGGCGCGCGTCATCGTGGCGCCGCGCCCGGCCAGCTGCGACCGGTACCCGGCTCGCTGCGACTCGGCGTGCGACAGCGCGGCGTACCTGTGCCGGAACCTGCCCGGATGCCGCGGCGCGCTGGAGGACGGCAACATGACCTGCTGCGCGTACCGCCCGCGCGCCGCGGTGTCGCTGCGCGCCATGCTGCGGCACTGCGAGGCGTACACCAGCGTCTACTGGCGCGCCGTCGGGGACAAGTTCCCGCCCTACGACCAGGTGCCGGCGTATGGGGTGCGCGTGGACTTCGAGGTCCCCGTCACCACGCGGTGCCTGCAGTGCCAGGACAAGCGCCGCGGCGACGGGGAACGTGCGGCTTCGACCCGGCCACCAGGGGCTTCGTCTGCATCTGCGCCGACGGACGCAACTCCACCACGGACTGTGCAGGTGCTCCCATTTCTGTGTCATCGCTGGTTAAATTGCGCGCTGGCAGCAAGGCAACAATCATCTTCTGTTTTCTAAACGAATTTTGAGTTTATGTGTATTAATCATTGCAGATGGTCACGGCTCAGGGCACCATGGATCAGCAGGAGTCATTGCTGGTGAGAACTACACTTTGACCGTGCTGTTGTACAAAAGCAATGTTCTGCTGTTGGATCGATTCTTTGAGTAGATAAGCTACTCGCAGCAGTGGCTCAAATTAACCTGACTTCTGATACAACTTTGGGCAATTTCCTTGCAGCAAGCGCTGTCGCCTCAATCTCTGCGGCCATACGCATTGGGGGGCTCGTGTGGTACATACGCAAGATCAAACCGAGCAAAGTGGTGACATGTGGGGTTCAAAGTAATGAAAACAGGTTCTTCTGACCTATTCTTTTTTTTTTTAAAAAAAAACAAAAACAGGGAAGGAGAAGTGGTGAAGAAAGGCTTATATCATCATAAACTCAAAAGGGGGAGGGCAATTTTCCTATTTTGCTAGATTTTGTTGGAGCTGTCAGCCAAATTATGTACACAATGCTGAGCTACGATAATACTCTTTTGTGTACTTCTTTTAAAAGAGCATATTGTGCCTTCTATTAGAATGAAGAGTAAATTACACAAGTGCTCCTCATCTATAAAACTGCAGTTTTTTTACTCACAATCGCAATCATTTTAAGTACCTCATTTGATGTCAAAAACATCCGTAGCGTGCCGACGTGGCATGTCCAGCGTGGTGTGTGGATTATGCTAGAATTTTGGCGCCTTTTCTAGATGGACCTTTGAACATTTTGGTTCATGTGGACAACCGTTGCTTCAATAACCCCTTCATCCTCCCCTCCACCGGTCTCGAAGTTGCCGACGGTGAGAGTAGAGTCTTCTTGGTAGCATTAGTAGTTTGGCTATGCTATTGCTACTGCACTTCTTTTCTTGGCAGTAGCAATAGCAGATATAGTTTATGATGATAAGGAGTAGTGTTCTTATTCCTTCTTGGTAGCAACAGGTTGCAACTCCATATAGATGATGGTCCTCATTTCCTCCCTCGTTAGTAGTTTAGAATACTACCCTAAACCAAGTTGTTATCCTATAATCAATCACAACTTAACATAGCTAATTGAGTAGACCTGAGTTCTAGTCGTATTGTAACATAGCAATGTATCTACTTAACCAGTGGTACATTATGCAAACTACAAAAAAGATTAAAAATGCTTAGGTTCCTGCCCTGAGGTGGTTCGTTGGTCGTTTCTATGGTTTGGACCCCCTCAGAGGGGTCGTCACCTTCACCTAATAGATGCATGCATGATGCAAAATGACGATTCATGTACCAAGAGAGTAGTGGAAAGCTGAGGCTTTTTAGTAAAAAAAAAAAAAAAAAAAATGAGTCAGAAGAACCTGCATTCGATCATCTGGCTGTGGACTACGGTCAATTTCCAATGCCAATCGAGAAATGAAAATGATATACGTATATATATAACGGAGTGAAATGCACCAAAGGTAGGTCCATGAACTTGCAAGGGGGTGTCATTTAGGTCCACGAACTTGAACAACGCACGTTTGGGTCTTCAAACTTGTCAAGTGGTGCATCACAGGCCCATAGCAGCCACATAGACATATTTTGCTGACGTGCCAATGCTAACATGGCATAGATTTTTTATTTAACCCCTTGCATTTATTTATTTTTATATAAAAAAAACCTTCTTCTATCTATCTTCCACGGGCACCAGCGCCGCACAACGAACACGCGGTGGCCCACGCCCGCGTCGGCCCATCCATCCATCCATCCTCCTCCACGCGGGCAAGCACCACAGGGTGGGAGTCCAGCGAGGACACCGCCCAGCTGTGGCCGCGCGAGCTCCTCTGCCGCGGCGCTCGGGCTCGGAGGACGTGCAGGTCGGCCGCAGCTAAGAGATTGCGCGGGCTGCCTGATGCGAGCGCGAGCACGGACACCGGTGGTGCAAGGCTCTAGTCTCTGGATTCTGGCTAGCTAGCTAGCTTGTTGGCTTTATTCGTCATCGTATACCTCGTGCCTCGTGATTGACCACCCGCTCGCGGCAGGAGCCAGGAGGCGTTGTACACCATGTCGACGGCGAAGCGAGCGACATGCGGCAGGAGGCACAAACCATGACGAGCTCTACCGCGAGGCCTGCTGCTGTGATCTGCCAGCGTCCGCGCCCTCGAGCCTGGCCCTTCGTCGGCCGTCGGCCGCTCGCCGGTGCGCGCGTCAGTCGGAGATGCTGAGCATGGCATAGCAGATACATTCAAATGGGCTTCAGAAGTGGAAGAAAGTTGTGGAATTGAATGTTCTTTTCTAAAACACTAGATGCATGGATGGGCCAGCGCTGGGCCTTCTTTACGAAATCCAGCAACCGGAGTCTTGCCTGTGTGCGTCCTTGCGTCTTTGTGCGTGCGGCACCGGAGCTCCTCGTCGTTCGTTGGCTTCGTCGACCACAGCTTCGTATCTGCGTCTCCATCGAAATCCTCGCCGTCCATGGCTTCGTCGAGCTTGCCGCCGACCTCGACGGCCTCGTCGCGACATCTGCTGTCCGAGGCCCCTGCCACCGACGCCAACCACGTAGCTGCAGCCGCGCACCTCGCGGTCCTGAAGATTGCGCGCGGGGACGCTGAACAGAAGCTGGTGGCCATGGTGGTGGCTGCCCTGTCCTAGGCGAACCTACGTGACGAGCTGGGAGCTGCGTTTTTTACGGACCTAGGAAACCGCCGGGGTCCGGAAGCGGTAAACGGTCCGGTTACCGGTAAACGGGCGGTTACGGGCGGTTTGAAATTTGAATTCAAGCGAATCAAAGCTGCGGCCCGGCGAACGGTAAAAATCCGGTAAACCGGGCGGTTTGGAATTTATACCGTCGGTTTGAGCGGTTTACCCGAAGCGGTTTGAAGCGATTTGAGCGGTTTTTCAAAATTCAAAATGTATTTTTTTTATAAAATGCTAAAAAAATTCTAAAAATACTTCATGATTTGTAGAATCCAATGATGTCAAAATTACTTAAATTTGAGTGTGTTTAGTATGTTTTTCGACCTTCATGATTTAATGGGCCTTAATGGGCGGCTGTGTATTTTTTTTTTTTTTTTTTCAAACTTAGATTTGAAATTTTTTATACCAAACCAACTCCAATTTGACAAATTTTACACCCTTGGCTTCTATAAATCACGAACTATTTTCTGAGAATTTTTTTCAACGATTTTTTTCAAATTTTAAATTTTGAATTTGCCTTCTTTTATACCGGCCGGTCCGGTAACGGACCGGCCGGTATAAACGGTAACCCGGTTTACCGCGGTAAACCGTCCGGTAGAAAAAACGCAGGCTGGGAGCCCACGCTGGAGGTGGTCGTGGTTCATGTTTGCATGTAAATCTTTAGTTGCATGCACGGCGGGGCGGCTGTATGGGGAGCAAAATAAATGCAAGGGGTTAAATAAAAAATTTATGCCATGTTAGCATTGCCACGTCAGCAAAATATGTCTATGTGGCTCTTTATGAAACGTGATGCATCACTTGACAAGTTTGGAGACTCAAAGCGTGCGTTTTTTGAGTTCGTGGGCGCAAAGTGGCGATACCCTTCTGAGTTCATGGGACCCTTGGGGCATTTCACTCTGTATAACGTTTGGTGCACGAGATGTCCACGGACCACAGTACTGCCAGCCAGTACTAGTACAATTCATCACCGCCTCCCGGTCCCAGAGCTTGGACTGGAGAGCGAATGAAAAGGTCCTCCATGCATCAGAGTCTGCTCCCAAAAAGCAGAGCAAGGCAAGAGGGGAAGATTAGCCGAGTGCCCAAGCTCAAGGAAAACAAAATCGGTCCCCTGGCCTTGTGTGGCAATGGCATGCTTGGATGCCCCTTTTTCATGCTGCACAATTATTGCCGTCGGGAAATTTCACAGCAAGCCATGAGGAGGTATCTTCAGTGCAGAAATTGGACATGTAATTGCCAGACTCACTTTCCGCGCAAGATTGCAGGGACAAACTTCACGATACAGCACACCCTATGCAGAATGGCGTAGCACTGTGGCCTTCTGGTTGTACTGCCGAGTGCCAATTGATTATGGTTGAAGAAAAACAAATCCTTTCAGCACTGACTCTGAACAAATCATGTGCTGAAGATTGGCCATTAGGATGAACTGTCATTGTATATGGCTCAAAAGTCAGAATAGGGAAACAGAGCAAGGTATAGCTGATAGACATAGATTGCATTTGTCCTCAATGAAACTGTAATTGTTGATAGAGACACAGTCACACAGGCACACCAGCATTAACTGAAAGCACGAAAGTTACACACCGGATTAAGGTTTATTACATTCTGCAGGTCAAGTGACAGCCCTGTAATTACCCCAACCTCACTGAAACCATTGGGTATATATATCACATATATACACAAACTAGAAAAGGAAATCAATTGAAAACAGCACAACAAGTACCGTGACAGCACATCAGTTCTACATTCAAGAAGAAGATCCATCCATTGATCACCTTCACCACACAGCTGACCTTCATTCAGACTGTTTGCGCCGCGACGATCCCATCCTCGACAAGGCAGTCATCCTCTTGAGGACCTTGGAGATCTTGGACAAGCTCGGCCGGCCGCCTCCAAAGTTCATCTTCCTGGTGGAGAACTTGAGGGCCTGTAGGCAGCATAGCTGCCTCACTGAACCTTCCTCCTCCTCCTCCTCGTCTTCTTCCTTGCCTTCCTCAAGAGCTTCCTCTACCTTGCCGGTGCTGCCTTTCACCTTGCTGCCGCTGCGCTTCCCGCCTCTGCCCTTGTTGCCGCCGCTGCCCACCTCGTAGGCCTCCCAGAGCATGTCCATGTTGTCGCTGCCCTCCACCACGGCACGGTCGCGGCACAGCCTGAGCTGCATGCGCTCCTCGTAGAGCTTGCACGCCAGCGTCCTCTTCCACTCCTTGTCCTTCCGCGACGGCGATCCCTCGCTGACGAGGTTCTCCGACGAGGTCCGTGAGTGTACTCTGCCGGCGATCGATGACGACTTCAGTGGACTCTCCCTCTCATTCCACATGGCTGGAGACTGTGTCACGTCATTGTACACCTCATCCATCTCTTCAACTTCTTGTTCATCAGGTTGAGCGATCTCGTACTCCAGCTCTTGCAAATCTGGCTCAGAGGGTTGCACATCGTTGCAGCCTTGTTCCAGCAGCTCTTGCTCAGCCTGTGCAACGACAGCAGGAGTGATTTCTTCAGCCGTCATGTCTTGGCTGCATTCATCACTAGTTTCAGTCTCCGGGTGCATACACTCTTTGACATCCTTAAACTCTTGCTCTTGCTGTTGTTCGACACAGTCTTCAGTGGAAGCAGCCAACACTTGAGCATGCTGATCACTTCCGCATTTCTCAGCACAAGGATCAGCCTCAAATCGCACGCATTTCTTTGCATACTTGGCTGCTGACTTATTCTTCAAACTGAATTCCACTGGATTTCCCTCCCTTTCCCCAACAAATGGCTTGGCATTGCCAGATACTACTTGTGCCTCCCATAGTTTGATGCGCTGGGCAATCAAAGAACGCGGTTTCTCGAGCTCAATTTTCTTAGTTTCCACTGATTCAACTGGCTCAGACTTCTTGATCTCCAGTGTGGGCTGCAATTTCCTGATCTGTACTTTCTGCACTGTCTCACATTCCTTGACCTCCGGTGGTTCTTCAGGCTCAAACTTCGTGACCTGCACTGCTTGCACTGGCTCACATTTCTTGATCTTAACTGCATCAAGTGGCTCAAACTCCAGTTTCTTGGCCTCCATTGGTTCCAGCGGCTGCAATTCTGTGATCTCCATTGCTTGAATTGGCTGACATTTCCTAATCTCAATACTTGCACGGGCTCAGATTTCTTGATCTCTACTGACACTGGGTCACACTCCAATCTCTTCTCCTCAACACCATCGCTGACCTCATCAATGGTGTGCCCCTGAATGCCACTCTCTTCTTCTTCCTCTGCTTCCATTTCTTGCACAAATGATGTGTCCCTGTCTCTGGGAAGCAACACTGCTCAGCCAAAGGATCAGCGCCCTTCATATCCTCGGAAATCACAACTTTCTCATCGATTCTGTCCTTCAAATCACCGAAACTCACATAATCCAAGAAGCCTCCGTCACCATTGCAATCCACTACTGGGAGCGCAAATGCAGGCTCCTTGCACTCCTCACCACCAAACAGCAACAAGCCCTGCTCCTCCACAGGCACAAAGCAACAAGAAGCTGCAGTGATAACGTCGCAGGCGGGCTCACCCATGATCTCCTCGACGCGGAGAACGGAGGCAGCGTCGCCGGTGGCGCCAAGGACGAAGGAGCAGAGCTGCGCGACCAGCCCGGCAGGGGGGCACCGACATCGGGCCGGAGCTCGGTGCAGAGCGCGGCGACGGCAATGCCGCACGTCCTGCCAAGGGACGACCTGACCCCGGGCCAGTCACCGACGACGTACGGCCCGACGGTGGCGAGCACGGTGAGGAGCAGCGACGTGGAGACGAGGAGCGGCCAGAAGAAGGCCGCCAGCGCGAGGAGGCCCCGCGCGAAGAAGAGGAGGTAGACGGTGTGGAGCGGGTGGGAGGCGAGGAACAGCGCGACGCCGAGCGCGTCGTGGAGAAGGCACAGCGACACCGCCACCGCCACCGGCATGGCGGCGGCGGCGTCGCGCTTGCTGGCGCTGTCGCTGTCGCCGCCGCCGCCGTCGGTGGCACAGCACAGCTGGGCCTGCTCCTCAGCCATTGTCTTGTCGATTTCCTCGGCACAACACCTTTGCTCCTTCCTGTGATCTTTTAGCTAGATCGCGTTGTTGTCGGCGCGCGGCGGCGTACGTGTGTTGCTGCTGGGTTTGTTCGCTAGCTAACTAGCTGCGCGCCGGGCCGTGCGCGCGTGCACTCCGGTGTTGGATGGAGGCGCGCGGGAGCAGGTGGCCGAGCATGGCGTGTTGTGATCTGCCCGCGGTGGGCTTTGGCATGGAGCGAGATGCTGGGGGAGAGTCTGGGGAAGAAGACGCTTTGGGCAGGAGAGATATGGGAGAGGGAGAAGGACATGGTAAATAAAGTAGGTGAGGTTAAACGGTGATTCGTAGGTGATATGGATTTCTGTATACAACTGTCAACTATGAAATCCATTGCTCAGATTACCACGGACCTGTGTATATAAGTAAGTTAAAACTTCCTTTTCTTTTTCAACATAAAACTCCTTTCTTTTTTCATAAGAATGAAAATAACTGCCGCACATCTAGAACGCCAGGTTATTAGCCAGAATCTCATAACATAACCTTCAGCCCACTTATCAACCGGCTTATGTATCAGCCGAACCGACTTATCTACGGTATGGATGGCCGGCTTTTTAAAACCCCGTTGGAGCGAATGCACATCCAGACGATTAGTAAGGCAGCTGGAAAATTAGGTTAGGTTTGGATGTGAAACAGTGGAAGTGTAGAAGGGAAAATGGGGAGGCGGGGAGCAAAGACGAGCGTGCATTTTTAGGCTTATAATTCACCTTACCTTTCTTTGCCCTTATTTGCTTTCCGTCTTTTTCCTTTTGCCATGCTTCAGAGGGCAGGCTGCTGATGCTGCCTTGCTCGCTTGCGTTGCGTAGCTCTATGGCCAAGGAGCTCCAGCATGCCGCCACTCTTCCATTCAGGGCACCAACTCGTATGACAAACAACACAATTGTACTCAACTTCCGTTCGAGCTTTTCAAGTTAAATCCCCTTTTCAGATCAGATACATAAAAGGGTCAAATTATGTAGGGCTAGACGTCACACAATTTAGGGCTTGTTTGGTCCCCAAGACTCAAGAATAAGTTTTAGTCTCATTTAATTTCTAAATTACTAAACATAGAGACTAAATAAGGGACAGTAATTAAGAAAATAAACAAAATGCCAAACACCTTTCTCTATATAGGAGCACGAATGATGAAAGAAAGTTGAGTAGCAGTAGGTGAAAACATTTACAGACTGCAACAGAAACAGACAGGATGGTCCAATTGATTGGCAGCTTTTGCTGTCTCTCGTCACTCGGCAGTAATCATTTGTCAAGATTTTCCATAAAGCCGGCACCGGCTCCACAGTCAACACAGGCCTCGTCGTCCTTTCGACTGTAGGCTCATCTTCATCTTCTACTACTAGTCTACTACTCCTACTATGGTATACTATGCCATCAAGCTGCCAAGGTACATGGTAGAAAAAACGAGAGGAGGGCACAGTCCAGTACCATGGAAACACATGGGCACTATCCCTCAGTGCCTCACCATGACGACCAACTTATCGTGCGATTTGGAAATATATAAATGAGCACGAACCGGCCGGCGGTGACACTGCACAATCAGGGCCATAATGCCGGTGGTTTACTTTGGGCGCTGTGAAAGGTTGGATCCCAACTAAAAGCAGAGGCTAGAGTCGCTACTCGCTAGGGTTTTACATTTACGTGTGCGTTTGTCAACTTTACGTGGATTATGCAGGGAGTACAGTACCCGCATGAAAAGGATGGGGTTTAATGGGTGAGTCCGTGTCCGATCGATGATGATCGCACCTTGATTGCAATAATCTGTGCATATATATTATATATTATACTTGATGATTGATGTGCCGGGAAACGAACGAATTTGAAATTGATTGATGAAACCGATTACGCAAATATTTAGGGTTCGTTTGGCAGAGCTATGATCTCTCATTATTCAGCCATTTCTCTTTGCTTCTTTTTATATTAGCATAAACTCTTAAAATTAGGATAGAAAATTACTTCACCAAATCAGAAAAGACTATTTTTTAGTTCTCTTAGTTCATTTTTTTTAAGAAAATAGAATATATTAATATCTCAATCTTCTGCATCAAACAATGCATATATCTATGGGAGAATTATCTACATGGCCACGGGAAAGATACATTGTATCTTTATGGCCTTTTTTTTCTTCAAAATTATCTCTATGGCCCTAGATTTTTTTTTGATGGGCTCTATGGCCTTCTGTCAAGTCTGTTAGGCTATTCTCGTTAGGGTTGGCTCGTGGATGAGATGCCAAAAGACCGAAATAACCTTCTCTATCCTTCGCTCCGACCACCACCGGCGTGGGCAGGGAATAATCCCGCCCGCGCCCGGCCCGCATCCCCCCGTGGCGGCCCCAATCCCCCCGCCGCCCCCATCCCCCGGCGAGTAAGGCCGGCGGCCGGGAGGCGGCCGCCGACGAGGGGCGCGTGGGCGTCGTAGGCCCGACGCGAGCTCGTTTCAGCCGCCAAGCATCGCCCGTCGTCGTGGCGTTGGCGCCCGAGGCTCGCCGCGGGGCGCGGCCAGCCCGACCGTTGATAATGGCAACGCGTTGATAATGGCGAACTTCATCGTACCCATCGCGTGCGAGATCCAACGGCGGGCCTGCTCCGTCTTGTAGCGCCCAGCGGCGCCGGGCGGTTCGCTCTGCGCTTCAGCGGCGGGTGGTTGCGAACCGCCCGAACCGCCCGATCGGCGGCGCACCGCCTCCTCGGCGGCCCCGGCCGGCCAAATCACAGGAGCCACCGGTCCTCCTGCTCAAGCTACGTGCAGGGGATGGAGAAGAAGGATGAAAATGTAATTTAATTTCACTCTAAAGGTTCCGATGTAAGTTTGTCGAGAACGATGTTTTCAAATCACGGGATTAGTTAATTTGTGAAAACTCTAGGGTTCCCGATGTAAATTTGTTTTCTATATAAAACCTACGAGCGTTGTATGCGGTTTGATTTTTTTTTTTGCCGGGGCTCAAATGGTCATTTTACAAGACGATTAACACCGTCAACGCCATAACTTGGGACGGAAGGCCATAGAGCCAACAAAAAAAATTCGGGGCCATATAGAGATAATTTTGAAAAAAAAAAGGCCATAAAGATACAATGTATCTTTCGGGGCCATGTAGATAATTGTCCCTATATCTATTCATTATTACACCACCACGCGCACACACTTTAGATTCCATTAACCTAGCTATCTCAATAGTAGAAGTGTCACAAGAGTCCTCTAGATTTTAGTTAGAAATCCTCCGAAATCTCATGTTCGGTTTTGGAAATTGATGACACCTTGTTATGCTAATCCTTTGCTCTAAGTGTGACTTAAGAGATAGGATTGCATGGATGATGTGGAGCATGATGATCATGGACATGGACGACGATGATGGACATGATGGATCATCAAGCTCGGTTGTCGGTTTGGAAGGAACCCGGAGTTCAAGGCAAAGGTATAACTTGATAGGGTTTTCTTTCGGTGATCAAGACACTATAGAGAGTGTGATCACATTTAGGATAGATGGCCGACTATCAAGAGGGGATGCCGCGACTAATCCTTTGAGGAAGTGCTTGCATGTCCTTTTGACTTGCATATTGCATTTAGACTAGAGAGCACTAACTTTGTTCTTGCCTAATCGATCGCGAAATGCTAACATACATGATATTGACATCATCTTCGACGTGTTGGCAACTCATGGCAAGAGGCGAAGCAAGGTTGAAGCAAAGGCGACAACAAGATGCTGTTTTTCGCAGGAAAAGGCGACCAGACGCGTCGACCGGACACTGGGTCCTTGACCGGACGCTCCGATCGGCTGGGTCCGGTCGATCACAGAGAACACTGCATTCGGGCTGAATTCGGAGCTTCGACCGGACGCTTGGCTGGTGAGTCCGGTCACCACCGGATGCTTCGACCGGATGCACGGTGTTTGCTGTCAGCAGTGGGGCCAAAGGCGTTGTCGGTTCTGACCGGACGCGCTGGTGAGTCCGGTCGGTGCGTCCGGTCAACACGCAGAAAGTGCAGTTTGTGCACCAACGGCTATGTTTTTGAGTGGGCACTATATATACTTGGATGGCCGGTTTCTAGAGCTCTCTCTTGCACATTTGAACACTCCTACACTCTTGTGAGCTTGAGATACTCCCCTCCACTCATCTCTTCATCCTAACTTCGAATCTTGGGTGAGATTGAGAGAGATTAAAGTGCATTTGCTTGATAGCTTGCATCTAGAGGCACTTCATCCTTGGAGGAGCTGCGGGATTTTGTTTCTCTTGGGAATTGGCTTGGTTCCCTAGCGGCTTGGAGGTTGAGGCGGTGCTGAGCTCGATTGGAGCTTGTTCGAGGCCACACAGGTGGACTTGTGAGGGCTCGTTCCTTACCCCGCGGGAGATTCACGAAAGGAGCACGAGTGAATTGCTCGTGGCTTGTGGATCCCCTCCAGTGAATGTTTCATTGAGTTCCCACTGTGGGATTTGGCACCGGCCATTAAGCTTTTGAAACATCTAGTGGGTGTATCGCCACAACGAGGACGTAGCGTGCCGGCAAGCACGTGAACCTCGGTGAAAAATCATCGTGTCTCTTGTCTTGTGCTCGTTGGAGATTTCACATTGTACACGGTGATTGGCGACAACCTCGACACTACAACGGTGGTATTGTATCCTAGTTCACTTGCATTACTTTCACTAGTTATCTTGTGTTGCTTGTGTAGTTTGGTTTAGTTTGCTAGAATTGTTTAGCTCCTAGTGGTAGAATTAGTTAGCTTATCTTATCCACCTAGGAGTAAATTAGCAACCTAGCAATTGTTTGTGATTAGAGACAATAGAATTGCTAGAATTGTCTTGTAGCTTGCATAGCTAGTTTGTAGCACCGCTAAGTTTGCTTCGCCATCTTATTTACTAACCGTCTTGTCTAGTGTTGTTGCAAGAATTTTTAATAGGCTATTCACCCCCTCTAGCCATTAGGACCTTTCAACCTCATTGCGTCGGGACCATCCGCCAAACCACGTAGGTCACTTTGACAATGCAAATTTGTTGACCACTACCTCCCGTGACGGCCTCCCCGCCACTTTTGTAGGTGCCACATACACCCACGCCAATTCATCAACGCAACTCTACGAAGCAGTTGCGGGCCCTCTAATCGCCACGCCAATGCTCTCCTCTTGACCGCCTTCCTCCACCATGGATACCACAAAACCTGAATCCTCAGCTAGGTCTCCATCCTCCTCTCCTGGCCCGAAGATCTCTAGATTGGTTTTGGCAAATTAGTGACATCCTAGGACTAATCTCTCTATGCTAAGTGTTTGTTTTAGTTGGAGATTGGTCAAGCCAAGGTTGGTGCATGGTGGTCATGGTGGATGGGTCGAGGTGATCCAAATGATGATCAAGTGCACAACTTGGAGCGGTTTCGTGGATCAAAATGGGCTCAAGGCAAAGGTATATCCATAGGGTCATTTTGATTTTGCACTCAAGACACCATAGAGGGGTGTGAGTGATTTAGGATCGATAAGTTGTACTATAAAGAGGGGAAAACTATCGTACATATCGGTCCTCATGTGCCTCTAGGTTCAAAATCATTTGCATGCATTCTAACCTAGAGAGCTAACCCAACCTTCGAAATTGTTTGTGAAAATGCTAACACACGAGCACACGGTGATGTACACGTGGTGGTGTTGGCACATTTGCGAAGGCGGTGATGGTTCGGCGCTTTTGAGAAAATGAAACGTGTATTTTCTATTGCGCCGGATGCATCGTGGTGGTGAAAACATGCTATTCCTCGTGCTCAAGTTGGTATACTTGTCGGGTAGCATGTCGCGGCAAAAAGGCAACGGCGAACGACGACTTTTTCGCAATAAACGCCGACCGCACCTCGCGGCCGGACGCTTGACCGGGACGCATGGGATCCGACCGAAAGCGCCCGGTCGGGTTCCGAAGAGCTTGTTTTTGAGGTCGATTTCGTGGCATTTTGGACGATTTGGTTTTGTGAGTCGGTCCACGGCCGGACCCATTGACCGGACGCATCCCCCCGGGTGTCGATGGTAGGCGGCCGGGCTTGGCGGTTGTGACCAGGAAGCTTCGGCCAGGACTCATGGACGAGTCCGGTCGGCAGGCCCTGGCGGCCCACAGAAACGCGTGGTTTTCCTCCCAATGGCTCCATATCGTGATGTGGGCTATATATATGAGTTTGGCCGGCTTTGTGAGGCCTCTTGGTCATTTGAAATCATTCCTAACACCTCTAGAGCTGGGCAAACTCCCTCCTCACTCCCTTTGCTTGTGAGCATCATTCTAGTGAGTTGAGGTGATTCAAGTGCACTTTGTTTTGATCTTTGCATCTAGTGGCACTTGGGGATCGTTTGTGTGAGCGGTGGTTTTCTTATTGCTCTTGGAGAGCACCACTCTTAGCCCCTTGGTGATTGGTGGAGTCGTTGGCAAGAGAAGGAGATTGTTCTTGGCCACCTCAGGGTTGATTTGTGAGAGGACCGTGCATCCTCGTCGGGACGACAAATTGCAAGTAATATATTGCTCATGTCCCGGGTACCTCTCATTTGCTTTGGGTGCAAGTAGCCTAAAGGCACTTGGCTAGGAGTGAGCTCCACCTTGCCCCATACGTGAGAAGGTCGGCACAACGGAGACGTAGCTTGATGGGTGCTCAAGTGAACTTCGGGGTAGATCATTGTGTCTCCAATTGTCTCTTTGTTGTCTCTTGGTGATTGGCTTCAATTTGGTTATCTCATTGTATCATCCTTGGTGATTGGATTGACTAGCCTCGACATTGTGGTATATCACTTCTACACTCTTGCATTACTTTCATCTATATTGTGCTTGTGTAGTTTGTGTAGACTTGCTTAGTTTGCTAGAGTAATTAGTTGGTTCACCTAGTGGTAAAGTAGAGACTTAGCCTTTTGTGTGAATTAGAGTCTATAGCAACTAGAATTGTCAATAGGAGGCTTGCCGACAAGTAGAGCTAGAGCAAACGCTTATATCGCCATTTGTTATTCTAACAAGTTTGTCTAGTGATTTGTAGAAATTTTTATTAGGCTTTTCAACCCCCCCCCCCCCCTAGCCATTTAGGACCTTTCAACAACGCTTGTTGCCGCCGTAGACAAACCGAGCACGGGCCAATGGGAATGCCGCGGGCTGAGATAGGTCCCTAGAAATGACGCCTCCAAGGAGGTGACGACGCCAATGGTGTCGCCGCCGTCGAGAATGCACGAGGATTTTCACCCAAGAAAAATCCGCCAAATGGGGCTCCAAGATGACACCCCAAGGAAGAACGATGCTCGAAGGCACCATTGTCATTGTCAAGGTTTTCGCCGGAGAATATCCATCCTAGATGCACGCTCAACCCGGCAACGAAGTCAGAGCCACGGGAGCCTCCAAGGCGTGCGCCGCCGCCGTGCCTCCAAGTGCCGCGAGCCGTCTTCTTTGCTTGCAAGTCTGGCCGACGGGGCCATCCCACGCAGCGTGGCCACACGGCCCCGTGTCGGGATCAACACCGCTAGCGTAGGCTCCACGGTTCGCAACAAAGGTCGTCGCGACTCGCTAACCGCGGCCGTCATCGCCAAGAGACCTACAGGCCGAACTCCGGCCTCACCTCCCGCCGTCGACCGATCCGGTGGTGAGGAGTCAAGGATCCGCCCCGGCTGGACCGAATGCACGGCCGCCGGAGCTCCGACGCCGCCCGGCCAAGGGGCCTTGCGCCGTCCCCACCTCTGTCGAATGCCCCGTTGTCGCCTTCCTCACCGGCGGTCTAGATTCCGAGGCCCGCTCGGCGACGACGAGAGAGGAAAAATGACCACGAATTAATTCTCTGTCGAAACACCGGCACATGACTAACGTTCCCTAAACCATAGTGCCTAAATCATCCAATGATCCATCTATCTGTCAGCAAAAGATTGGTCAGCTCAGAGGCAGCCATCCATCCGGGCCCTTTTCTTGAGACTCTGCACTTCTACAGGACGTGAGAGTAGTGCTGTAGTAATAAATCTCTCCCCCGCCCCCCATTTCTGACGTTTACTCATCGCCGGTACGTCAACAGTCAAGGTCGCCCCAGCAGGTGTTGTCAAAAAAAGGGTCGCCCCCAGCTCAGATCTGCAGCGGCCGGCGCAGCCTGCTGGCAACCCTCCAAACGCCATCACTGTGTTGCCACGGTCGCTGCCCGTGCAGCCTGCCGCTACTCCTGCCGAGGCGAGGCTTGCCGGGTGCCGCCAGGGACCAGCCACTACGCCGTGGTGGCCGCTGTGTCAATCCCAGAGTCTCCTGTTTGCTCGACCCGCTACCACTGTAGTGTATGTGTCTTGCCTCATCTGATTGCTGCTGCCTGCTGGTGCTGGACGTAAACATGTGAATAATATGGTGAGATTGTTGGGTACGAGTACGACGGAGAATAACGCTTGGACCTTTGTACATGTACTTGCCATGACATCCAAGCCATGACGAACAACAACCTGTTCTGAGTCCGCCACCGCGGATAGGCTCTCTCAACATCGCATTGTGAAGTGCATGAAATGGACCAGGTCGGAAGATCCCTAAAACAGTACTGTATGTGACTACTGATGGAGTTCTAAGTCTAAACCGACTCATAATTTACCTGACCAGACAGATCATGCAATGGGCTCAATCACCAACTCACTGAACAACCAAACAGCCTGTGCAGATCATGCAATGGGCTCAATCACCAACTCACTGAACAACCAAACAGCCTGTGAAACTCCTCTGGGACTGGGCGGATGAAGAGGACAGGCAGGCGATCAAAGGTCACCTCAAATTATTGGCGTTACGGCTTCACATCAAACGACTGCAAGCCTATTTCTACCGACAGGCTGTTTTTCAGAATATTTTATTTTTTACCGTTCAACACAACAGCACACAACAGCACAAGCTTTTAGGATTCAGTAACTTTAGCTATGCAGCACAACAATGGCATGACGAAGATACGACTTTCTGAACGTGAACCCTTCGGTGGGTAATGTTCAGTTCTCACATACCAGTCCAGTACTCCAGTTCTTCACCTTTGCTTGCAAGAACAATAGTACCAACCATACAAGATCAAAGCAGACGACAACCCAACAAACAGTTGCTAGAGCAACAGCCAAACAGGTATCCAAGCTTTCAGGCTTCACATGCCACAGCAACACCAAAAAGGGCAGCAGCAGCGCAAATTTTGGGGAGCCAAAAACAAATCAGACAATGATTCCCTGAAATCAACACAAAATTATGGATTTCCATACCATGCAACAGCCAGAGATCCGTCCTATGAACTACTTTCCACTTCCCTACCTCCAGTAGATATAGATACTATATAAAGTTGGAGGCTACAGGAAGGGAAGGTGGAAAAGCAAGCATGAAACATGGTGGCACCCCACAATTTTGTACCAACCACAATAACAGAAGGGCTGCTCAAAAGTTGTCAATCATAGGTGTCTCAAATTGATGGTAATAATCTCATAGGTAGTTCAAGTTTCATGTCCGTTGCACTGTTGCCATGTTCAAACATTGCAATTAACACTATAAGGAGGAACTAATACACCACTAAGATTATTGGAAGCGTTGATTTTAAGCTAAACAGAACAAACGGACATATAATTTGGTTGCCATTGAACGCAGTTTCTGGAGATATTTATTCGTTCATCACAGGCTTGTTCTCGCTGGCCTTGGGCCTCTGCTCCTTTGGTTTATGCTCCTCCATTTTCCTGTCATCAAAAGGAGCAAGCAAGACACAAATCAATTAAGTTACAGGAAGGAATACTAAAATCAAAATTGCACAACAATAATCAACTTCAAATATAAATGTGCACTACAGGTATCATTCTAATTGACGTGAAAGTACTTTTGATTATTATACTATTATCATTTTAACGAAACTAGAGGGGCCTGACCCAGAGCCCCTACAGGATGATTTTATTTAAATTAAAAAGAGTATTACAAGAACCTTGTGGCATTCTTAAAAATGTTGTTTGAATACACGTTATAGGATAGCCATCTATATTGGACCAGAGTTAGTGTTACAATTCATGCAGCAAAACTACATCGCTCAATGAAAACTTCTTTTTTGGACTTGCTGCTTCAATGCACAATTATTTCCTTTCATTAATTTAAGCTACCATAACAAAAGTGATTAGCATCCATCCACCTATAAGTGGAGTAAGTGAGCATTGTCTACTGAACGCCCTGTACGTAGCATACATCTGTTGGACTATCTAAGAATTCAACTCCATTCTTTAACATTTTTACTGAAAGTAATAAAACATTCCTGGGAATTGCTTTAAGAAGCTTAAAGTATTTTTTTAATTGCTTTAAGAAACTTAAGGATTTTTTTAATTGCTTTAAGAAACACTAAATTCATGTCTTGGACAACTGAAATAATAAACAGAAGCCTTATTAACAGTGGAAAAATCATTTTAAAACACCTGAAAAAGAACATAATCATTTTTCTTGAACAGGTAAAAAAGATAGACAGAAAAACACAACTATGACGTTTCTTTGAAAACAAAACAAAATTTTACTGAAGCAATAGAACACTCTTAGCTGCAGTTCTGGAGATACTGACTGAAAACACATTATGGACAGCATCTATACTGGACTGGAGTTGGTTATTAAAATTAACGAAGCAGAACTAAATCGCTCATCCAAACTGCTTCTGGATGTATGGTTTTATGTTATAGAACCTGCTGTTCATTGTGCAATAATTTCCTTTCTACTTAAGCTACCAAAACGAACCAAGCAATTACTTTCACATAGGTTTGGAGGATTAGAATATACATTTATATTTTACATAAAATATAAGTGAGCATTCTCCCCCTATGAAAAGCCCTGTATGCGGCATCACAAAACTAAAGTTTCTCGTAAGTGTAACTTGTTTGTACATTTTCAGTTCAAAATTTTATCCAATCCATTACTACTACTACTACCATCTGTTGCACTATACCAGATGGCCCATACCAACTTTTGTGCATATGTAAACAAATTTAACTACATTCTTTAACAATTCTTAGTGACACAAAAACATTCATAGTTCCTCATTGCACTCCAAAATTAATACACCATAACTGGTTGCTACTTGCTACTAGGTTGATTAGGAGCGCATTGCAGAATGAACAAAACACAAAGCATCATTATCTACTTTAGGAAAAATAGTCACCATAGGTTCATGTCTCGGGAGTCAAGACAATTGAAATAATAAATAAACAAAAACCCCATTAACAGCAGTAAATGATTTTAAAATACAACAAAAAAGATTAATTCGGCCAAATAAAAATGAAAAAAAATGATATACCTATTCATTAAAATGAAATGATAGGATCACGCAACAACAAATAACTTAGCCACAGAAAAAGTTTATAATGAAACCCTTAATTGTATTGTACTGTCTGGACCACCAGATGTCTGCTCAAAACAGACAACTCTATTCATTGCAAAGTTTGTTGCTTCTCACAAATGTAAATCAGCATAGCTACAGAAGCATCCGAATATTAGGTCATATAAATGTGCTCCACGAGTTGAAATACATGTATAGTTTCAGAATCATTAATAGTTTAAGGATCATAGGACAATGGATAATGAATGATGCTCATATAAGGTAACAGGCTCCAATGCATACAATGGCTCCAACATAACTGGAGGTTCGCATCTTCTACAATATAAAGATGTGGCCTATGTAAGCAAAGACAGATCCAAACAATATCAATTTGGTAGGGCTGATGTGGCAATTGATATACAAGTTCAAAACTGTGTTGAGGCCTTAGTTCCAACTTAAGCTTTACAATGCGAGAGCCAATCCTAAAGCATGACTATCAACCTTGATGTTCCCTAGCTTCATCTTACTTGGGCCTGGGCGTTGGAGGCGCCACGACCAGCACTCGTATGGCGTCCACCTAATCAAAAGTGAGGCGTCGCCTAGAAGTAGTTTGGTGTCGAGCAGACACCTAGCCCCGCCCGCGAATGCCAGATGCCAGTCGCGAGAGAAGCAGGAAGGACACCAAAAGACGGTCCGCGAAATTAACAGCGTCCATGGGAAATCGAGTGCGCTAGAATTGTGAGGGAACAATAAGTAGATATGCCCTTCGCGCAGGAAATCGACCGCGCAAGGGGAGGAAGTGAGAAGCGTCAGGCGTCCGCTTGGTTGTTCCTCTGTTTGGCATAGGTCATGGGCTAAATAACCCCTTCCACACTACACAATGGCCCTGTTTGGCATAGATCCAGCTCCAACATTCATGTTGGATCTGCAACTTGTAGTCTAAACTATAGATGAAATGAGTCAAGTAATTGCACCAGCTCCAGATCCAAGATTTCCTGGGGCTAAAAGTGCCAAGCTCCAAGATGGTTTTAGTGGAGCTGGAGCTCTGCCAAGCAGGGCCAATATATGTTATTTCTGTATTCAAGGAACCCGAAAGTCTTCTCACTGGCAGACTCTAATGCAACAATTAAAAGGTCAACCTATTCTACCATAAATCACAAAGGAAGAGAATGCATCCAGCACTTCACATGTGTGCCATGAGCAGAGCCAAATCGACGAAGCAAAATCAGCAGACTGACACATTTCCTCTGGTATGGGAACGGCGGAATGCAAACAACTGAGCAGTGTGATATCAGGCTTCCTCTGGTACATAAACCTTAACGAGCAAAACAAAAATCTCATCATAGCATCATCAACACCAACAGAATCTTCAAACTCAAACTCAGAGGAGCTAGTGGAACTTCATATCTTCGACTCCATGCATAAAAATCTCCCAAACGTAGCACAAACGGATCAACACAGGATAAAAGCACTACCGTCCGCATCCTCCCACTACTGTTAATAGAAAACAATTCTCCCTAATTCGTGCAAAGCCATTTCTACTGATTCGTGCAGCTAGGATTAAAACGCAATACCAAGCACACGCTGTCTCCCGTGAACCCGTCGCAATAGAACGAAGCACGAACAAGAACGTAACAGCGCCACCAAACAATTACAAAGCGACGGTGGCGGGCAAGGGTTTTGTTGACTTCGTGTGAGGAGAAAGCGGGGGCGAGCGCACACACCTCTTGTCGGCGCCGCCCTTCTGGCTGAGGAAGGAGCGGAAGAGCGGGGAGTTCACGTCGTAGATCATCTTCTCCTCTCCGCCGCCGCAGACGCCGCCGCAAAAGCTAGGGTTTGATCTCCTGCGAGCGCTTGTGGGTGATGCGTGTGCGTCCGTAAGACTGCGGGCTAGAGAGGGGGCTTGCGCCGCCGTGTCTAGTTTTGTTGCAGGTGAGATGGGCCAGAGTGCGGCGTTGGACGGTTGGAGTGGGCTGTCAGAGCACGGAAGCCGTTCGGATTGGGCTTCAAGAAACGAGCCGACTCGAGAAGATGCCAATGTTGCTAAAAAAACTGCTAATTCTGTTCAGATGAAAAAACACATCACCAAGTAAGTTGTCATCGTAATCAAATTTTCTTAAACTACCCTTCAAAAAAAATCTTAAACTAGTGGAAAATGAGAATAGTGGTTTTAGAGTGGGGAAGAGATTGCAACTTTCTTTAAACTCTGATTTTTAGATTGTTTTCTAAATTTTTATTTATGTATGTATGAAGATGCTCTAAACTCCACATGTTTTTTTTTTTTCATTTCCTTATCATCTGTCCAATAAATGGCTTTGGCAGCTACGCTACAATTAGGAAATCATGTATCATGCGTGTTTCTATGTGTAGGACTAAGTATCAAATGTAAATCCTTTTGCATGAGAAATTAAAACTTTGGCCTCGTCAAAAGTTAAAAGGCATTGCTCTTACCTAGTCTCTCAACTTCAAATTATAAGATGTCTTGGCTTTCTAGTAGTTTTTGCTATATATATATCTAGAAATAGCATATAACACATTGAAAGGTACTAATGGCTAGAGGGGGTGAATAGCCTATTAAAAATTCTTGCAACAACACTAAGCAAACGGATTAGACAA
The DNA here is from genome assembly GCA_015847255.1 of Hyparrhenia diplandra. NCBI lineage: Eukaryota > Viridiplantae > Streptophyta > Magnoliopsida > Poales > Poaceae > Hyparrhenia > Hyparrhenia diplandra. The sequence goes on from JADLZK010000136.1 coordinate 117,435, forward strand.
AAAAGATGGCGAAGCTAAATAAGCGGTGCTACAATTAGCTAAGCAAGCCACAAGTCAAATTCTATTGTCTCTAATCCACACAAGGTCTAGTTCGCTAGTTTACTCCTAGGTGAGCAAGCAAGACTAACTAAATTACCACTAGGAGCTAAACTATACTAAACAAGCTAACAACCTAAGCAAGGCTACACAAGATATATCAAAGTAAATACACGAGGAGTAGTGATCGATATACCGACGCCGATGTGTAGAGGTGGAAGCCAATCACCGTGATCAACTAGAAATCTCCAACGAGCACAACAAGGTTGACACGATCATTTTTCACCGAGGTTCACGTGCTTGCCCAAGACGCTAAGTCCCCGTTTGTGGCGACACACTCACTTGACGTATGCTAATCTTAATGGCCGGTGCCAAATCCCCTATGGGAGCTCAACCAAACGATCACAAGAGAGGGTCCAACAAGCCACGAGCAATCCACTAGTGCTCCTTTCGCGAATCTTCAGCGGGGTAAGGAACGACCCTCACAATCACCACGGTGTGGCCTCAAACAAGCTCCACTTGAGCTCAACACCGCCTCTTGCTCCAAGCCGCTAGGGAACAGGGCAAATTCCCAAGAAAACAAGAATCCCGCGGCTTCTCCAAGGATGAAGTGCCTCTAGATGCAACCACCAATGCAATGCACTTCTATCACTCTCAATCTCACCAAGAATTCGAGTTATCGATGGAGAGATGAGTGGAGAGGAGTCTCACAAACTCACTAGCAAGTTAGAGTGTTCAAATGTGCAAGAGAGAGACTATGAAACCGGCAAACCCATATATATAGCCTCCTCCACGAGAAAGAGCCGTTGGCCTTCAAAATGTGCTCTTTTTAGGGTGACGACGCACCGACCGGAACCACCCGGCCGGTCCGGTCAAGCGTCCGGCCATCGCTTCCGGCCGCTACCGACAAGGCTCGGTCCATACCGGGCGCCTTCCTCCATCGCGCCCGATCACAAGTTCCGCCCGACACCGGATGCATCCGTCCAGCGTCCGGTCCGGGCGTCAAAGAAATCCAGCTCAGAGCTCTCGCGACGCGACCGATCGAGCCGCGGCCGGTCGCGTCCGTCCACCGCGCCAGGCGGCGGTCCGGTGCGGAACCGGTGATTTTTCACCTTTTTTCTTTGCTCTTTGCTTCAACCTTGCCGCCTCTTGCCAAGGGTTGCCAACACGCCCAAGATGACCACGTTATCACCAATGTTAGCACGCCGATAAGTTAGGCAAGATCGAGTTAGTGCTCTCATGTCTTAAATGCAATATGCAAGTCAATTGGACCTATAAAAAGACTTCACCAAAGGATTGTCGCGCATTCCCTCTTGATAGTCGGCTATCTATCCTATAATGTGATCACACGGCTCTATCGTGTCTTGATCAACAAAGAAAAACCCTATCAAGATACCTTTGCCTTGATCTCGGGTTCCTCTCTTCGATCATCGAGCTTGACGATCCAACAAGTCCACCGACATTGTCCATGTTCATGATCATCATGCTCCTTGTTATCAACCTAATCCTATCTCAAGTCATACACTTAGAGCAAGGATTAGTCCACAAGTGTGTCATCAATTTTCAAAACCAAACATGAGATTTCAATCTCCCCTTTTTGATAATTGATGACAACCAAACTCACAAAGATTTGAAATAAAATTCAATTGTGAATTGCTTGCCTATAGCATTTGTTGACATCTCTAACACGATCCTCATCTAGGACGGGCGCTAGAAATGTATAAATGGTATCTATCTAATAAGTCAAACTTGGATGTGGAGTTAATCTCACATTCCAACAAAAGTTAGAGTGGGAAGTTAATAAAGTTAGACGGAGTTAGTTATGGTTTATGACTTTGTAACATTATCGATGGTGGAGTTAATCTCACCACGATAGGCACAAAAGTCGTACCACACATTCTAGCATTGCCTACTTAAACTAGTCTCACACCCTAGCTCACAACGCTAAAGAAATGCGTGAACGGATATTCTTATAATGACACTTGAAACTCTTGCAATAATATAATTCTCGTATCGATCTACAAGCACCACGAGATAGAATTACCCTATTGTAGCATCTCACCAGATTCTATCCGTGTATCGTATTTATATTCTACCGACAAGAAAGGGATGGCTATGGGTAGGTTGATGATTTAATATTGATTCACTTTTGATTCACTTGCAAATTGGTGTAGAGTAAACCATATGCATCATACTAAACTCAAACGAGGTAAGTCACATAATAAAGATAATAGGATAATAAAAATAATGATAATAACATCATCCAAGTCAAAGATCATCATATGCCACTAGCTAGTATCATAAAAGGCTAAATACCATAGTATAGGTGAGGTGGATGGAATATCCCTAAGTTACTCCTACTTATATGTCAATGCATACTACAATTAGTGCAATTCACCTAGTCATCATTGTATGAAGGCATTATATCTACACATGGTGAATATTACTAAGGAAGATTAGGAACAAAACCAACCTAACCATAGTAACAAAGTTCAACTAGCCCCTACATTTGAGGTGGACTCCAAAGGACTCAATGGGAATATCATATCCACGATCTACCACACTTCCCGTAATATATAGGGTGATGTCGCAGCAAACGTTGTATAAACACCACGTTTACACATTGTCGACCACCCACATAGTGTACATCTAAGGGGGCGCTATATACGACTCCATACTTGAATATAAAGAGCGAACATACTAAACTAAATATATAATCATAATAAACATAGAAGCATATAACTAAGAATATAATCATTAAATAGAATAAAGTCATGGCAATTGTATACTAACAAATACTTACAAATGAGATACAAGAGAGAAGCCACGTGAAGCTTTGCTCCTCGCTACTTCTTGACTATCCTAATCCAAGACAATACTTGACTTCCTCTAGAGCTAACCTAGATAGCTATTTGCTCTAATTATGGTGGAACTAGGGCTTAGGATCTTGACTTGGGGTCTTGATGGACTTGGTATGGAGTAGAATGAATTATGAATGAATTAGGGTTTCACCCAGAGTCGAGGGGTCTTGTTATATAGCCCCGTGAGGATGCATGGGAGCCCTTGGATCAAACCGACCTTGATGGATGGACTAGATTGCTCCTCATAGGCGGTGGTGAACCGACCTTGAATGGGAGGGCCGATTGGGGTCCCCAGGGGGCCGCGCCATGCCCCCGAGTGGGCCTTGGCGGCTCGCGCAGTGGGCCCCACCTTCCTTTCGGTGCTCTCTCGGTCTCTTTCCGAATGTTCTAGTGTATGTTCCATATTGGGTTACGCCACGGATACGTCTTTTATGTCGTAAGGCTTGCAAACTCTTGGACATTTTCTATTTAATCCTCAAAAATATATAAATCACCAAAACTAGTGAAATCATGTTAGTC